>CANJKZ010000326.1:5000-170000 GCA_947471745.1 Closterium sp. Naga37s-1
TATTCAGGTAATTCATTTATAGTACGATGGGCCTCTTTTAGTTTGCATGATTGAACTAACATATTCCAGCTTTATCACACAGCACCTGAGCAGATTGTTCGAGGCCATGGCCCACTTCAGCCTTCTGAGTGCAGCTCAGACGTTTATGCGTTTGGAGTTTTGCTGTTGGAGTTGCTGACAGGACGAAAGGCTCTGGATACGTCAAGAGGGTCACACGAATCCCTCCTCGCCGATTTTTTTAAGCCCATGCTCAACGACACTCAAACTCTGCTTACGTACATAGATCCAAGGATGCAGGTATGAGTGCAATGGTTTATGGTATGGGAAAGAGATGACCCTAATGATGTTAACAATATTTGCAGGGACACATCTCGTTGGAGGACATTTGCAGAGCTGCTGAGTTGGCAGCTGAATGCTTGATCATTGAATCCAATCAAAGAGTTGGCATGTCGACCTGTGTAGCCGAGCTTGTGCAGATTAGACATTCACAAAGGATTCCTTTCAGGTCGCATTCACCAACTAGAGAATCTCCCAGCCGAAAAGCCATGTGCAAAGCTCAGAGTAGGCTTCATTGCCATGAGACAAGTTGAATGTGTAACACAAGAACTTGCAGTGGTGAATGAAAATGTCTGGAAATTTGAAAGCATGTTTACCGTGTTATTACAATATTTCTTATCCAATTTGTACAGCATCGGGTACAACCCAAAACCAAACCATTTGAGCTGGTTTGCCGTAGTATTTGCCGTCTCCCAATTTTTTCAACATAGGTTTTGGGGGGGTTACGACCGTTTTTCATGTTTTCGAGAGTGGGAAAAATGGGCCTGTGGGCACGTCAACTTCACGGACGAATTACAGGCCGCCATGTCGAAACTACGTACGCAGGGTTTGCAGGGTAATCCGGGTAAACAGCTCTGCAAAAGTGAGCCCCATCTGGACCCGCCCCTGAATTCAAAATTTGAACACACCGCTGATGTACCGCAAGCAGCAGGCCCACCTCTCCTCCCCATGTCTCCTCACGTAAATCCGTCGAGGCATGTGGACATGAATGTATGGAACACAACCCTCGACAACCATCAGCATGTGGATGGGGAGATGTCTCGGCTCAAGAACATTAGTAGACATGCCATGCCATTCCGTGCCCAACCATCTGCCCAGCACCAGGTCAAGCACGTCAGGCGGTGATGGAGCAAAGTGCGTCGGGCTGTGCAGATTAGAGATGCTAATTCGTAGCCTTGAGAGTGGCGCCAACTCCGCAAAGACAAAGCTTCGCCAAAGGCGCGCCACGCCTGTTCTTCACCGACCAACCAAATCCACCTGATTCAACCGCCTCAACCGCGATAATGCGTAACCTGCCACCTCCTTCCCAGTGCAGCGATGGGCAAAACATCCGCTAACGGACTATCCACTAACGAATCACTCACTAACGAGGCATTCCATGGCGACACGCCGCATTCACCTATAATGCAAGGTCCCGCGATGGCCGCCGCAACGACGAAGGAGAAAAGTTATGGCGGAGGTGTCTCGGAACCTCCGAGTCAACAGAGGAATGCTGACGAGTCCGTCTCTCGATTTCGAATCGAGAGTGGTACTACTCAATTCGACTCCCACAAGTTACCACACGCCGTGTGCGACTCGCAGGATCACGGTGCCGCTGGCTCGCTGGGAACGCATTCGACGAGGGCCGGCGCGTTGGCGAATGATGTGGAAGAGACGCTTCTGCACCACGCGCGCATGCTCGCGCGCGAGCGCAGCAAGCGCGCGGAAGACTCTGCGCGCCGAGAGGAAGCGGAGGCGCGGTGGCGGGCGGCGGAGCAAGAGGCGGACGGTCTCCGCCGTGAGCTGGCCGCGCTGCTTTCACGGAGAGCGGGGGACCCGGGAGTGTCCGCGACGGGCGTTGGGCAGGAGCGGTTAGGGGAAGCAGGCGCGGGGATGGCGGGGAAGTTGGCGGAATTAGAGCGCGAGATGGCGGAGTTGCGGCGGGACGTGGGGGAGGTGACGCGGTGGGTGCGCAGGAGCGAGATGCGCGCGCGGGAGGGATGGCGCGCGGTGGAGGGGATGATGGGGGGAATGCGGAGGCGGATGGATAGAACGAGAGGGGAGGAAGGCGCGCCAGGAGGCGGAGGAGGGGTAAGCAGCGTGGGCGCAGAGGAGCGCGCAGGGGAGCGCGCAGGGGAGGAATCCGGAGATGAAGCGGGGAGGAGAAATTGTGAAATGCGAGAGGGGCTTGGAGATGCGTGGAGCATGCTTGGAGTGTGGGGAGGCGAGGTTGTAGCAGGAAGGGGCAGCGGGAACGAGGGAGGAGGGGCGTGGGCAAGCGAGCTTGGGGAGGGGGAAACGGGCTGCGTGGGGGCTGCGGAGGGGAGATGGCGGGAGATAGGGCGGGGGAAGGAGAGATGGGGGGGTAGATGGGAGCGGGTGATAAGGCGGATCGGGGATGTGGGGGCGAGAGTGCAGGGGGAGAGATGGCAGCAGGTGGAGTTGGAGCAGCAAGTGGAGAGGGCAGGGCGGGAGGTGGCACGAGTTAAGGCGCTCCTTGGGCGAGCCATGGGGGCGGAGGGGAAGATAGACGACGAGGTGGGAGAGGCGGGGCAGGGATATGTGGGTAGTGAGGAAAGGGAGCAGGGGGACGGTTTGGCAGGGTTGAGAGTGGTAGGGGTTGGTGAAGTGGCAAAAGAAGAGAGTGCGGTAGCCAGGGGGGGGATGGAAGGGGAGGTAGAGGGGACAGAGGGAGAGGAGGGATCGGAGGGGAGGCGAGTGGGTAAGGACGGAGGGGACATCGGAAAAACAGCGAGGGTGGAGGGGTAGCTTTTTGTTCAGGTGCTTCGAAGCTGCTTGGCTAAAAGTTACGCAGCACCTACTTTGCAGCTGCTTTGACCGAGGGCGCTTCGGGAATCAACGGACTGAGCATTGCGTCAGATGGGTTGGAGCTTGCGTGGACGACGTACATTGGTGTTCGATTCATACCTATGAGACACCTGCTGTTAACGAAATTGTCAGATTCGTCTGCGACTCCTTTGTTAAAGCGACGGGCAACTTTTGGCAGTGTTGGGTTCAGAAGTTTTTTTTTTGAACCAGGCTTGCCAGCGCGAAAGTGCTGGCTGGCGAAAACCAGGATTTCGTGCGGACACTTTCCATCCGCAGTAACAGTTCGCCAGGGTTCTGGGTTTTGGGTGGCAAATGTGCACCGTCGCTTTAAGATCGCCAAAGACGCACGATCAAGTGACGCTCACCTTTTCGAATCCTCGCTAAGGACACTACAAAAGTCGCCAATGTTACCTGCTTTTATAGTTGTAAATAAACCGCACACTATTTATGTAATATGTTTCACACACTATTATGAATTCCATCCATTACTTCTCTAAGAAATATGTTAACTACTTAGGCTCCTGGAAAAAGGATTGATAGGTTTCTGCCACTACTGGTAACTATATCTACCCATTGTGTGCAGCAAAGCATTGCATTATTTAAGAATATGCAAAACGGTTGAGGAGCTTCAGCGTTGGTCGCGTGAAGGACGTTATGATATGCTCCGCCCGACTGATCTCTGCAAGATGAATGTTTTTGTACGTAGCAGCGCGGCAACCTGTACCCAGCTTCAACGAGCACGTCTCAGTGTCCTCCCCACGCTCCTCAAGCATACGAACAAAAGCCGATGGTATTTTGTTCTTGACGCGGCCCTCCCCACTGATCACCACGTGAAATAGCAGAAGAATTTGTGCATAGACCACAGCTTCTGAGGGTGTTGACTCGTCCGCAGTATCAGACTTCAGTGAAACACATGAGAACCAAGCGGCGCCATGGAACTTTGGGGTGGCACGTGCGTAGTGGCTCTGGTACCCATCTTTCCCTGGTAGGGCCATGACGGAATGGACCTGCAGTGTAAACAATTTGGTTATTAAAGGGAACGCCCGATGAATTCAGCTACAGTACGATAACGTGTTTGGAAACGGGCGACCTAACGTTCACGCCAGGCTGTACACTTGCTTACATGAATGGTACTTGGGTGACAACCTGCAGCCCCAAGTGCAGCAGCAAATAGGTCCATGCAGGAGCCGTGGTGGTCACGGTAGCTCTTCCAGATATCGTCCCCACGCCTATTCTCAAGAATGTGTGGCATTGAAACAGGTGTTGACGTTGTTGTCAGGACAGCATGGCAAACCGCATCCGCCTGCCAGGGGGTGAGTGCAGACAAGTTATGGAAGAAAGGAACTTCATAAGTTTAAAGCTAATTCTCAGCCGTGGGAGGGTGTGGGGTGTCATGTGTGAGTGAGTGGGATAGCATGTGGGAGCATGTGGGATGACATGTGGGTGTGGGTGGGCTGTACTGTGGGTGTGTGTGGGATGACATGTGTGTGTAGGTGGGCTGGACTGTGGGTGTGTGTGGGTTGACATGTGTGTGTGGGTGGGCTGGACTGTGGGTGTGTGAGGTATACTATGTGGGTGTGGGTGGGCCGGACTGTGGGTGTGTGATGGATGATATGTGGGTGTGGGTGGGCTGGACTGTGGGTGTGTGTGGGATGGCATGTGTGTGTGGGTGGGCTGGACTGTGGGTGTGTGAGGGATGACATGTGTGTGTGGGTGGGATGGCATGTGGGTGTGCGTGGGATGGCATGTGGGTGTGTGTGGGATGGCATGTGGGAGCATGTGGGATGACATGTGGGTGTGGGTGGGCTGTACTATGGGTGGGTGTGGGATGAAATGTGGGTGTGGGTGGGCTGGACTGTGGGTGTGTGATGGATGATATGTGGGTGTGGGTGGGCTGGACTGTGGGTGTGTGTGGGATGGCATGTGTGTGTGGGTGGGCTGGACTGTGGGTGTGTGAGGGATGACATGTGTGTGTGGGTGGGATGGCATGTGGGTGTGTGTGGGATGGCATGTGGGTGTGTGTGGGATGGCATGTGGGAGCATGTGGGATGACATGTGGGTGTGGGTGGGCTGTACTGTGGGTGTGTGTGGGATGACATGTGTGTGTGGGTGGGCTGGACTGTGGGTGTGTGTGGGTTGACATGTGTGTGTGGGTGGGCTGGACTGTGGGTGTGTGTGGGTTGACATGTGTGTGTGGGTGGGCTGGACTGTGGGTGTGTGAGGTATACTATGTGGGTGTGGGTGGGCTGGACTGTGGGTGTGTGTGGGATGGCATGTGGGTGTGTGTGGGATGGCATGTGGGAGCATGTGGGATGACATGTGGGTGTGGGTGGGCTGTACTGTGGGTGTGTGTGGGATGACATGTGTGTGTGGGTGGGCTGGACTGTGGGTGTGTGTTGTTAGAATCTAGAATAGAACAAGAATGGATGAAACTAGGTAGGAGGGGGATACAAGTAGGAAACCCTAACAAAGCTGTACCCCCTAAGGCTAAACCCACTATAGCCTACACAATATAAACATATAATGTTTGACACACCCCCATAGGCTAAGTGGGAGACAACGAGATGGTCACAAGACCAGTCAAAGCAAAGCAAAGCAAGCTCAGGGTGGATCTCAAGGAAACCACACAAATTATGAGCACAAGCAAGTGGTCACAAGACCAGTTCACATGCAGGTTGATAGTATAACAAGAGATACAGTGATCACAACCTAGCAAGAGTAAACAAGCAGGTATATATATAGAGATCACAGTACAAGCAGAGTCAAGAAGTAAGCAAGTGAGGCCCAGTAGGCACGAGGCCTAGAACAGTACAGAAGCGCTGATGGTCACAAGGCTGAAGCGCCTTGGTGAACACATCAGCAGTGTTGGCCCGAGTGGCCACGTAACGCAGACGAAGCTGACCGCGCTGCTGCAGCTCTTGAGCAAGGAAGTAGCGCAGAGCGATATGCTTCGTTATGTGCTCCAGTCTGTGCTCCTCACACAAGGCAATGGCAGCCTTGTTGTCGACGTACAGCACTGGAGGAGAACGAGGCCGCTCTCCCAAGTCGGTCAGCAGGTAGGTGAGCCAGCGTAACTCCTGTGCAGCCATGGCTGTGGCGTAGATCTCAGCCTCACAACTGGAGCTGAGAACAGAAGACGAGCGTGTAGAACGCCAAGAAACTGAACCAGAGCCAAGGCTGAAGGTGTAACCCTGAGACGACCGCTGAGTAGCCTGGTCGTCAGCCCAAGACGCGTCTGAGTGCCCAGTGAGTACAACTCGGTTTCGTCCTCCAAGCACTAGCCCCATGCCCGACGTACTGCACAAGTAGCGCAACACCCTCTTAGCGGCATCCATGTGCTCCTTCCGGTGACGGCCAGGAGCGACATAGCGTGCAAGGATGCTAAGAGGGTATGCAAGGTCAGGTCGAGTGCAGGTCATCAGGTACATGAGGCAGCCCACAAGCTCTGGATACGGGCCACTCGGCTCTACGGACTCATCCGAAGGCAGAGCTGAGAGCGAGTGACCGGTAGGCAGAGGAGTGGGCTGAGGCGAGGAGTACGTGAAGCGGAAGCGCTGAAGGACCTGCTGCACCATGTGTGACTGAGTCAAGGTGATGGTGCGCCGTGCTCTGTCCCGGGTGATCCGCAAGCCAAGATAGCTTGTCAGTTCACCCAGGTCTGTGCACGTGTGTCTCTTCTGCAGCTCCGACTTCACGTGGGCGAGTGCCGCAGTGTCTGCAGTGGCAAAGACCAAGTCGTCGACGTACACGAGGATGTAGAACGGCGGCAG
The DNA here is from genome assembly GCA_947471745.1 of Closterium sp. Naga37s-1. Lineage (NCBI taxonomy): Eukaryota > Viridiplantae > Streptophyta > Zygnematophyceae > Desmidiales > Closteriaceae > Closterium > Closterium sp. Naga37s-1. The sequence continues at coordinate 11,636 of CANJKZ010000326.1, forward strand.
CGAGGTGTCGGTGCGTAGAAACAGCGACGGGTCAGCAGTAGAAGGAGCGAACCCAAGAGCCGCAAGTGTAGTCCTCAGTGTGTCGTGCCACTCACGTGGCGCCTGTCGGAGACCGTAGACTGGCCGCCGGAGGCTCCACTGGGTACCAGGAGGGAACGACCCAGTGAAGCCAGGTGGGCGGCGCAGCCAGATCTCCTCGTGCAGGCTGCCCTGTAGGAAAGCAGTGCTGAAGTCAAGAGAGTGGAGCTCGTAGTCACGCTGAGCGGCGACGTGCAGCAGAACCCGAAGAGTGGTCATCTTCGGGGTCGGGGAGAAGGTCTGGAAGAAGTCAACTCCCTCTCGCTGACTGAAGCCTCGTGCAACGTAACGCGCCTTGAAGACAGGCGGAGAACCCGGCGGCCGCTTCACCCTGAAAATCCACATGCCACTGACGATGTTCGCCCCAGGTGGGGGAACCTCGTCGAGGTGCCTGTGGACTTCCAGGAAGCCATCTCTGCGTCCATGGCTGTCTGCCACTAAGAGGAGTAGGGACCCTCTATCGCCTCTGCGTAAGAGCGCGGAGTCGGGATGTCTGGTGCATCTGGGTCTCCCTCAGGGGCAACTAGCATGGACACGAGATGAGGTAAAGCAGCGGCAAAGCACTCAAACTCCTCCTGCATGTCCTCAAGGACGTCCGTGCTAAGAGCACACTCACCCCCGACGGACGGAGGACAGACAGACTCAGACTCAGCAACTAGGCTAGCGGCGTAGTCTAGACGACAAGTGGCAGCAAAGTCGACAAGCTCGGCAACTAAGGCAGACGCAGCAGTGGACTCAAAGGAAGGGTCAGTGACAACAGTAGCCAGGAGACGCGTGACAGTAGGACTGGCAGCACGAAGGGAGTCAGACTCAGGGTCAGCAAGAGCAGGAAGAGAGGACGCATGAGGAGACGGGAGAGGGACACGCTGGGGAGCAGTGGAAGGACGAAGCGCCATCTGGTGAGTGCCTGGGACAGCAGGAGGACGCTGACGCGGGACACGACGACCAGTGTGAGCAGCACGAACAGGTGACGCTCGACGAGACTCAGGCGACGCAGGACGAGACTCAGGCTCACGACGCTCCGTAAGACCTCCAGTCGGACCAGTGTAAGGAGAAGGACCAGGGAGAGGGGAGGCAGACGGTAACTGTGACTGCGACTGGACAGACGGAGGACACTCTAAGGAGGGAGGAGGACAAGGAGGAGGAGGCTGACCAAGAACCTGCTGAAGGAGCGGAACGAAGTACGGCCGCGGCCGCGCAGCGTCTCCAGAACCAGCAGAGACACCAGCGCCAGGGTCCTCAGCACCAGCAGCAGCTCCACCTCCAGGGTCCTCAGCACCAGCAGCAGCTCCAACTCCAGGGTCCGCAGCACCAGCAGCAACTCCAACGCCCGGGTCCGCAGCACCAGCAGCAGCTCCAACGCCCGGGTCCTCAGCACCAGCAGCAGCTCCAACTCCAGGGTCCGCAGCACCAGCAGCACCTCCAGAAGAAGCAGCAACTCCAGCAGCTCCAGCAGCCCAAGCACCAGCAGCACCTCCAGCAGCTCCAGCAGCACCAGCAGTACCACCAGCACCAGCAGCACCTCCAGCAGCGTCAGCAGCACCAGCAGCTCCAGCACCAGCAGTACCTCCAGCAGCGCCAGAAGCACCGCCAGCAGCAGAACCTCCAGCAGCTGGGTCCGCGACACTAGGAGCGCCACTCCGAAGACTGCAGCGCCGTGCGTACCACTCTCGGAGCCGCTGGGGAGAGGGCAGCTCTCGCCTAGGAGGGGAAGCACTAGCACCAGCTCCAGCAGTACTCCTGGCTCCAGAAGCACCTCTCCTGAGGCTGCAGTACTGTAAGTACCACTCACGCAGCTGCTGTGAGGAGAGAGCTCCTCCAGGTGTAGCACTCCCAGGCTCAGTACCTCCAGACTCAGCACCCCCAGACTCAGCACCCGCAGGCTCCGCACCCCCAGGCTTAGCACCCCCAGGCTCAGCACCCCCAGACTCCGCAACCCCAGGCTCCGCACCCCCAGGCTCCGCACCCCCAGGCTCCGCACGCTCAGGCTCAGCACCCTCAGGCTCAGCACCCCTAGCGGGACGAGAGTCGACAGCTACCTCGACAGGCTCAACCGGGTCTACCTGGGACACACCTGAGGGAGCGGCACCCTGAGGGGGGAGGGGGTCTACCACAGCAGCACCTGGCGCGAGGAAGAGAGGCGGGGGGGGAAGCGGGGCAGTGCGGTAGGGGAAGAGGCGGTAGTAGGGGACGGACTCGTCGAAAGTGACGTCCTGAGAAGGCAGGACACGACGCGAGGTGGGGTGGTAAAACTGCCAACCAGACGCGTCCGGGACAAAGCCAAGGAAGACACAAGGAACAGCGCGGGAGGAGAGCTTGTCCGCGGACGTATCGCGAACAAAGGCTCGAGATCCCCAGACCCGAAAGCGTGACGCATCGCCAACCTCTCCTGTCCAACGCAGTGTCGGCGAAGTCTCCGGAACGGAGACACGGGGCCAGAGGTTGAGCTGATGCGCAGCGTATCGGACTGTAAACGGCCACAGAAAGTGGGGGGCAGCCGCATGGATCAAGGAGGTACGAGCGACCTCCATGACCAAGCCAATGCGGCGCTCAGCAACCCCATTCTGCTGTGGAGAGGCCGGAAGCGTGAACGACTGGCGGATGCCGTGCTCCGCACAGTAGGCTGCCAAGAGGTCGGAGGAGAACTCACCACCTCTGTCAGAGTGCAAGCGCAGGACAGGAAAGTCCGAGTGGAAACGCTCGCTGAGCTGGAGACGAGAAGCGCTGATCCAAGGGATCAAAACATCAGGGACCTCACCCTTGGTGCGCAAGGGGAAGACCGTGGTGTAGCGCGAGTAGTCGTCAACAACTATCAGGAAGTACCTCTCCTGACCCTGACCACGGACGCGGGCTGGGCCCCACACGTCCATGTGGAGCGTCTGCAAGGGAGCATTCGTCGGGGGAAACGAGGAGGAGTGAGGAGCGGCGCGCTGCCGCCCCTCGACACAGGGAAGACAGGGAGGAGCAGGCGAGGGCGGGAGGGGAAGGAGAACCCTGGGAAGACCAGAGACAAGGTACCGTTTGTGCATGGCACGAAGGCGCTGCACGGACGGGTGACCAAGTCGGTGGTGCCAGAGGACGGTCTCGTGCGCCAGAGAGCGACACGAGCAGGGGGCCGACAGCTGACCTGACGTAGACGCAGACGCAGCTACCTGAGGGGACTCAGTGGTCAGTGTGTACAGGTCCGACCCCGGCTGCCGAGTGAAGGTAGCCAGGTGACGGCCCGTCCGAGCACACGTGCAGTGTGTCACGCGCTCGTAGGCAGGGGTGAACTGGTGAACACCCCCGTCCTGGAGCGCACAACCCGCCACCAAGTTCGTAGAGAACGAGGGGAGGTGGAGACCTGACAGTGTGCCCGACGGAACCGCAGGACAAGGAAGGACAGTGGAGGAGGTCGCAATGACCGGACCCTCAGAGGGGTCAGCGAGGGAGACAGCAACTGGCCGAGCAAGCGGCTCAAGGGCAGTGCGGTCACGAAAGAAACAGCGAGAAGCACCTGAGTCCAGAGTGAAGGTGTGCAGTGCCTCAGTCGACTCAGTACCAGGGGGCGCAGACTCACTAGCACCTAGAGCAGCAGCCTCACCAGCACCTGGGGTAGCAGACACGCAAGTACCGGGAGTGGTAGCCTCACCAGCACCTAGGGCAACAGACGCACTAGCACCTAGAGCGGCAGCCCCACTCACAGGACACGGCAGCTGCACCTGTCCACTACCAGAAGCTCCCGAACGACGCACTCCAGAGCGACTACCACTACGGCCACCCCGACAGCCCCAACTGGCGTACCACTCACGAAGCTGCTGGGGCGAAAGAGGACACGGCAGCTGCACCTGTCCACTACCAGAAGCTCCCGACCGACCGACTCCAGAGCGACTACCACTACGGCCACCCCGACAGCCCCAACTAGCGTACCACGCACGAAGCTGCTGGGGCGAAAGAGGACACGGCAGCTGCACCTGTCCACTACCAGAAGCTCCCGACCGACCCACTCCAGAGCGACTACCACTACGGCCACCCCGACAGCCCCAACTAGCGTACCACTCACGAAGCTGCTGGGGCGTGAGGGACTCACGCGCACGGCCCTGGAGCTGCATCTGGCCACGCCAGAAGCAGCAGTAGCAGCAGTAGCGGCAGTAACAGCAGTAACAGCAGGAGCAGTAGCAGTGGGAGTAGAAAAGGCAGTAGCAGCAGTAGCAGTGGTAGCAGTGCTGGCAGGGCAATGCTCACCAGTGGTCGGCGCGGCAGGCGCAAGACGGTGGCGACAGCGGGGCCGCTACAACTGCAGGGCGGGGCCGGGCCGCAGCAGGGAGCTCCGCGGCAGCTGCTGCAGGGCGAGGCCGGGCCGCGACGGCAGCTGCTCCAGGTGCCAGGGGCGGCTGCTGCAGTGGCGGCTGCTCCAGGGGCCAGGGGCGGCTGCTGCAGCGGTGGTTGCTCCAGGGGCCAGGGGCGGCTGCTGCAGGGGCGGCTGCTCTAGGGGCGAGGGGCGGCTCCTGCAGTGGCGGCTGCTCCAGTGGCCAGGGGCGGCTGCTGCAGGGGCGGCTGCTCCAGAGGCCAGGCGCGGATTAGGTCAGGGCGACGCGGCGAGCAGGGCGACGCGGCGGGCAGGTGGCGACGCCGCGGGCAGGGCGACGTGGCGGGCAGGTGACGACGCCGCGGGCAGGGCGACGCGGCGAGCAGGTGACGACGCCGCGAGCAGGGCGACGCGGCGGGCAGGGCGACGCGGCGAGCAGGTGACGACGCCGCGAGCAGGGCGACGCCGCGAGCAGGTGGCGACGCCGCGGGCAGGGCGACGCGGCGAGCAGGTGACGACGCTGCGGGCAGGCGACGACGTCGCGGGCAGGCGACGACGCCGCGGGCAGGCGACGACGTCGCGGGCAGGGGCTACGTCGCGGGTAGGCGACGACGCCGCAGGCAGGCGACGACGCCGCGGGCAGGCGACGACGCCGCGGGCAGGCGACGACGCCGCGGGCAGGGGCTACGTCGCGGGCAGGTGACGACGCCGCGGGCAGGCGGCGACGCCGCGGGCAGAGCGACGCGGCGGGCGGCGAGAGCCTGCAGGGGCGGCGCGCGGTCGGGCAGAGGCTGCGCGCGGGCCTGACGAGTCTGCAGGGGCGGCTCTCGGGCCTGACGGGCCTGCAGAGGCGGCTCGGGGGGGGCCTGACGGGTCTGCAGAGGCGGCTCGGGGGCCTGACGGACCTGCAGGGGCGGCTCGAGGGCGCACGAGGGCGCACGAGGGCGCACGAAGGCGCACGAGGGCGCACGAGGGCGCACGAAGGCGCACGAAGGCGCACTAGCAGAGAAAGTCGCACGAGGGCGCACGAAGGCGCACTAGCAGAGAAAGGCGCACGAGGGCGCACGTAAGGTAGGACGCACGAGGGCGCTTCTAGCGGAATAGTGGGCCCATAGTAGAAAGCGGTCCTAGGTAGCAACCTAGGCTCTGATACCATGTTAGAATCTAGAATAGAACGAGAATGGATGAAACTAGGTAGGAGGGGGATACAAGTAGGAAACCCTAACAAAGATGTACCCCCTAAGGCTAAACCCACTATAGCCTACACAATATAAACATATAATGTTTGACATGTGTGGGTTGACATGTGTGTGTGGGTGGGCTGGACTGTGGGTGTGTGTGGGTTGACATGTGTGTGTGGGTGGGCTGGACTGTGGGTGTGTGTGGGTTGACACGTGTGTGTGGGTGGGCTGGACTGTGTTATAGTCACAATAGGCTTGAATGTGCCTAAAACGAAAGATAGAGAGCACAGACGGATTTCTGCACAGCGGCTTCAAACATTGATAGCGTTCTGCTCACAGCTGCAAATGACTTAGTTCAAATTGGATCTGGAGCGTCTTCACGTCGTCTACAATTAGAAATTTAGATTGCACGATTTGATAAAGAATTGACGACACAGCGTCGGTTTGAACGAACGGTACTATGGCAGCCACTATAGTCTTAGAACACAAGATAGGAAGAGTTACGAGTTGGGAATGACTCCCAGCTCCTACAAACCCCAAGAGCCGAGGTACAGTGATGTGGAACAGTGCCACACTGTCCCCAACCACGAAGGGTCTCGAAACTACCCTTCACTAGGGCCTACACCAAGTGAAATGTTACACTACACAAAGTAATGTAACTATCTTCAATATCTTGAGGTGTACCCTTTTTGGCGAGCTTCGAAATCACTTGAGGCTTGACACCAAGGCTCGGGCTCTTCATCACAAACTCATCCTTGAGTTCTTGATGGGTCTGCTGCACACACCTGCGACACGCCGAACGTTCGACACAGGACAAAATAGAAACCGCGCACGACAAAATAGAAACCGCGCGCGAGACACAAACGACCGCGTAACACGCGTCTAGCGATAACTCGCTATTGACTCGACACACACACTCGACATCATGACTCAACATTCACACACAATTATAAGCATGAAATATATATTATCCCATGCCCTCATACCATTCCATACACACACACATTCACACACACGGACAACAAGCCGAGTGCAAACCGTAGGGTTGCACCAACAAACTCCCCCTCGGATTGTTGGCCTTAGGATATGTTGCTCTCTCTGAGTTCAGAGCCATCCCAGCCAGCTTGCAACACTTCCAATGCTGCTGCTCCACCAGCCTCTTGGTCATCATGTCCGCCGGCTGCCCCGTGGTCTTCACGTAGCGCAACTCAACTTCACCCGCGGTTACCATGCTCCTCGTCCAATGCCACTTCACCCTCATGTGCTTCGTGAGTCCATGCAACACAGTGTTCTTAGCAAGAGCAATGGCACCCTGGCTGTCACAGTACAGTGGGGTAGGTCCTTGCTGCTCCTCCCCCAATTCAGCCAACAAACGCCGCTGCCACACAATCTCCCGTACGGCACGGAAGAGTGCCATGTACTCGGACTCCACCGAGCTCAAAGCTTGGTCAACCTGCTTCTTGCTCTCCCAAGCAGTTGGGCCTCCACCAACACAGCATATGAAGCCTCCCACACTTGTCATGTCCTCTGGTTCTGATGCATATGAAGCATCCGAGTAGGCGGTGAGGAACAAACGCCCGGGTTCAACACCATCCGCGCCCTTTTGGCGCCTTTGTGCCGCCGCCGAGTATTGCAGCCCAGCGGTCGGTGTTTGGCCAAGATACTTGGCCACCCTCATTCCAGCTGCTACCTGCTCCTCATTAGGGCATTGCACAACCCTAGCCAGCTGCCCGGTAGCAAACGCGACGTCCGGTCGGGTGTTTACTGCCGCATACATGAGGCTGCCCACCAACGAGTGAAATCGGCGCCTCTCCTCTTCACCAACGCTCTCCTCCTCTGGTCCCTTCACACACTTGAACCCAGAGGGAAAGGGTGTAGCCACATGGCCTTCACTCTGCCCAAAGTTGGCAGCCAATGCCTCCAGGTACTTTCGTTGATGCACCCGCATGCACCGCTTCTCCACATCTCGTTCGATGTGGAGCCCAAGGTAGAAGCTCACGTCACCAAGGGCCTTGCACTTGAACTTGTCTTGAAGCTTCAGCATCACCTCCTTCACAAGGTCAGAAGAGGGTGAGAAAATGAGGATGTCATCCACATAAACCACCATGAAACTCCTCTGCTCCCCCTCGCCAAGCATGAACAAGGAGTGATCGGCCGTTGAGGGAGTGAAGCCGATCCCCTCCAACACTTCGCGCAGCTTCATGTACCATTGCCTAGGGGCCTGCTTCAGCCCATAAAGGGCCTTCTTCAGCTTCCACACTCTGCCACTACCATCATCAAACCCCTCTGGCTGCGCCATAAAAATCTCCTCCTCAAGGATGCCGTTAAAGAATGCCGTTACGATGTCCATTTGCTTTACTACCCATCCTTTGATGGCGGCTCCCGCGAATAGGGTTCGCAGCGTCGTCGGCTTCACCACAGGGGCAAACAGCTCCTTGAAGTCCACCTTCTCCTTCTGCTGGTACCCCTTGGCTACAAGCCTAGACTTGTAGCGCTCGATCTTGCCGTCGGCATCCGACTTGATTTTGAAGAGCCACTTGGACGTTATCGCCGTACGCCCCTCCGGTAGCTCCACCAATTCAAACGTGTCATTCTCCTCGATGCTCTTCAGCTCACTCTCCATGGCCTTCTTCCACTCCTCAGCATCACTACTCTCCAAAGCCTCCTTGAGAGTTGCTGGTTCTCCCGGCATCTCCACCGGAGAGAAGAACGCGAAGGCACACTCCTCGTAGTCACTCTCCTCGTCGTCTCCGACCATCATTGCCGCTCCGGCCAGGGCTGTCTTGCCCTGCTTTCCCGGCGCATCATAGGTCAGCCTATTAGGGGGTTGAACTCTCCTCTTCCCCCTTCCTTCCTCCTCAGCTGCAGGGACTTGAAGGCCTTGGCGTTGCTGCGGTGTGGCTCGAATCCGTGGAGCACTCGTAGTACGGGAAGGGAGTGACGGCGCACGCTCGCTCACTTGCTGCACCTCCTCCTCTTCTTCCTCTGCATCATTGGCCTCCTCTCCCCCATTCACAAGGGAGGATTGCCTTGTGGTTGTGCTGCCGCTGCTCAGCTCCAAAGGCAGCTCCACATGCTCCAAACCGGAACTCTTCACCTCCCCAAACCGCACGCCTATCTTCGCCTCATTCTCCGCCTTCCAATCCTTGTACATGAAGTTCTCCATGAACTTGCAGTCCCTGCTCACCAAGAACTTCTTGGTGAATGGGTCCCAAAGAAGCCATCCCTTGCTGTTTTGAGCCATGCCCAAGTGCACGGCCCACACCGCCTTGGCACCAAGCTTGTTGTGCCGAAGATGCTTAGGCACGAGCGCCATGCACATGCACCCGAACACCCGAAGCATATCCACCTTTGGCTTCCTTCCTAGCCACTCCACATAGGGCACCCATTTGTCTGCTCCCACATGAGTCAAGGCTCTGTTCTTGGCCACACACGCGCTCCGCACCGCATCAGGCCAGAAATAGTCGGGTAGCCCGGCTTCAATGAGCAACCCGCGTGCCGCCTCCGTGATTGTGCGGTTCGCTCGCTCGGCGATGCCGTTCATTGCAGGGGAGTATGGCATGGTGAGGGAGTGCCGAATACCATTCTTCTTCAGCCACAACCCAAACTCCTTGCTCAGGAACTCTCCCCCTCGATCGGTGCGGATTGACTTGACTAGACGGTCTTGTTGCCGCTCCACCATCGGGAACCAATCCGTCTTCAACGTTTCAGCCACGTCGCTCTTCTTGGCCAGCACGTACACCCAAGTCATGCAGGTGTAGACGTCGACAATGGTGAGAAAATACTCAGCTCCAGCAGCTCCAAGCTTCAGGGGGCCCACCACGTCCATCACCACCTCATCAAGCGGTGCCTTTGCCGTTGCCTCCGAACTAGGGAACGGAAACCGGGTGAACTTGGCTTGAATGCACGTCAGGCAGCCAAGCACCTCATCGAGCTCCCCCTTCACACGTATGCCAGCAACCATCTCATTCTTCACTAGCTGCTGCAAGATGGGCAGGGCCACATGCCCCATGCGCCGATGCAAGGTGAGCCAATCACACTCCCCCGTAGCCGAAGTTGGATTGGAGAATGCCGCGCTCGCAATAGCGCCCCACATACTCTCTCCGTAGTCCTCCTCCGCTGCTGCCTCTGGGTTCTCCTCACCCTTTTGCTGCTCCTTGGTTGCTGCACCACTCTCCTTAGGTTCACTGAACTTGCTGGTCCCTCCAGGTTTGCTCTTCTTGAGCTCATTCTCCTTAGCGCGACCGTTCGCGCCATCGTCGCTACCGACCGCTCCATCCTTGGTGCTGATGCTTGCTGCCACTTGCCTCTCCTTAGGCATAGGGACCACTGGGATCTGCCACATCTCGTTGTACACATCCCTGTCCTCATGAAGGTCCCAAAGAATTCGATCGCCAAGCCTTGCGGTGTAGGTCTTGGCTCCCTTCGAGTTCGTGTCCATGCCGGCCTTTGCCAACCGCCGCACGGAAATCTGGTTTGCAGCAAGGCTGGGCACCCAAAGCACGTTCTTGAGGCCCACCATCTTCCCATCAGCACCCTTGAACATGGCCTTGCCCATGCCTTTCACCTCTGCTCGCTGCCCCAAAGCCGATGTGACATGCTTCACTGGTGACGGCTCGAGTTCGGTGAGCAAGTCCGGGCGAGGTGTCATGCTATAGGTAGCGCCACTATCAATCACCCAATAGTCCAGGGGGTGTAGGGTCACCTTCCCCACAGCTGCTGGCTCCTCAAAGCCTTCATCCTTCTCTGGACCAGCCGGTACTTGCGTCGACACGAAGTAGAATAGACCCGGGTATCGATCGTCGCTCGGGTCCTTGTCGTTGTCTCCGCTCTTCATGTTTGCAGCTCCGCCACCGCGACCGCCACGGCCTCCACGGCCTCGTCCTCTCCCTCCTCCTGCTCCTCTACCCTCTTGGCCTTGAGCAGGGGTCCAACCATCAGGGAGTTTGTAGCAGTCGCGCCACATGTGTCCGCTCTTGTGGCAATAGTGACACTCGCCGTCGAATCGGCCGCGACCGCGTCCGTAGCTCTTGTCGTCGCTGCCGTAACCGCCACTCCTGCGGCCTCCGCCGAAGTTGCTGCCACCAAACCTTCCTCCCTCTCGTCCTCTCCCTCTTCCTCGACCATATCCACGGCCGATGCTCGCTGCCCCAGCGCCATCCGCACTCGCCAACTCACGGCGGCGGAAATCCTCTTGAAGGATAGCTCGCTTCACGTCTTCAAGCGAGAGGCGGGGCAAGTCGCGATTAAGGTTGATGATGAGCGAGGACCATGACTCTGGGAGTAAGGCCAGCAACTTGGTCTTCTTTTGGAGCTCACTGTAGTTCAAATCAGCTCCCTCAAGCCGCGTCAACAAGTCGAAGAATTTCTGCACCCCTTCTTCAACCGCTTCGTCTTCTTCAATTCGTAGTGCCGCCATTTGCCGTTCCAACACCACCGCTACCGCCGCTGTTGCAGGAGCATGTACACCTTTGAGAGCAGCCCATGCCTTTGGTCCTTTCTCTGGTTCACGCTGGAATGGCTTGATGTGACGGATCTGACTTCTCCCCAACGCTTGCCCAAGTAAGAGATAGCCTTGTGCGCTCTTCCGCACCCACGGGCTCTTCTCCGGGTCGTTCTCGGGGCGCTTCTCCGTTCCTTCCATCACCTCCAGCAGGTCATAGTGGTCAAATATGTTCTCCATCTTGAAGGACCATTCAGCAAAGTTGTCACCGTTGAACTTGTCAAGCCCAAACACCCTAGGCTCATCCCTAGGTGGGCCAAGACTTGGTTGCATGGGCGCCATGGCTGAATCACGGGGTTGGCCTTGAGCTTGAGCTTCTCCACTGCCACCAGCACCTCTGCCACCCCTTTCCTCAGGTCCAGACATTGTCGAAACTGCTCCAAGGGGCTCTGATACCACTTGTTATAGTCACAATAGGCTTGAATGTGCCTAAAACGAAAGATAGAGAGCACAGACGGATTTCTGCACAGCGGCTTCAAACGTTGATAGCGTTCTGCTCACAGCTGCAAATGACTTGATTCAAATTGGATCTGGAGCGTCTTCACGTCGTCTACAATTAGCAATTTAGATTGCACGATTTGATAAAGAATTGACGACACAGCGTCGGTTTGAACGAACGGTACTATGGCAGCCACTATAGTCTTAGAACACAAGATAGGAAGAGTTACGAGTTGGGAATGACTCCCAGCTCCTACAAACCCCAAGAGCCGAGGTACAGTGATGTGGAACAGTGCCACACTGTCCCCAACCACGAAGGGTCTCGAAACTACCCTTCACTAGGGCCTACACCAAGTGAAATGTTACACTACACAAAGTAATGTAACTATCTTCAATATCTTGAGGTGTACCCTTTTTGGCGAGCTTCGAAATCACTTGAGGCTTGACACCAAGGCTCGGGCTCTTCATCACAAACTCATCCTTGAGTTCTTGATGGGTCTGCTGCACACACCTGCGACACGCCGAACGTTCGACACAGGACAAAATAGAAACCGCGCACGACAAAATAGAAACCGCGCGCGAGACACAAACGACCGCGTAACACGCGTCTAGCGATAACTCGCTATTGACTCGACACACACACTCGACATCATGACTCAACATTCACACACAATTATAAGCATGAAATATATATTATCCCATGCCCTCATACCATTCCATACACACACACATTCACACACACGGACAACAAGCCGAGTGCAAACTGTAGGGTTGCACCAACAGACTGTGGGTGTGTGAGGTATACTATGTGGGTGTGGGTGGGCTGGACTGTGGGTGTGTGTGGGATGGCATGTGTGTGTGGGTGGGCTGGACTGTGGGTGTGTGAGGGATGGCATGTGTGTGTGGGTGGGATGGCATGTGGGTGTGTGTGGGATGGCATGTGGGTGTGTGTGGGATGGCATGTGGGAGCATGTGGGATGACATGTGGGTGTGGGTGGGCTGTACTATGGGTGGGTGTGGGATGAAATGTGGGTGTGGGTGGGCTGGACTGTGGGTGTGTGAGGGATGACATGTGTGTGTGGGTGGGATGGCATGTGGGTGTGTGTGGGATGGCATGTGGGTGTGTGTGGGATGGCATGTGGGAGCATGTGGGATGACATGTGGGTGTGGGTGGGCTGGACTGTGGGTGTGTGTGGGATGACATGTGTGTGTGGGTGGGCTGGACTGTGGGTGTGTGTGGGTTGACATGTGTGTGTGGGTGGGCTGGACTGTGGGTGTGTGTGGGTTGACATGTGTGTGTGGGTGGGCTGGACTGTGGGTGTGTGAGGTATACTATGTGGGTGTGGGTGGGCTGGACTGTGGGTGTGTGTGGGATGGCATGTGTGTGTGGGTGGGCTGGACTGTGGGTGTGTGAGGGATGACATGTGTGTGTGGGTGGGCTGGACTGTGGGTGTGTGAGGGATGACATGTGTGTGTGGGTGGGATGGCATGTGGGTGTGTGTGGGATGGCATGTGGGTGTGTGTGGGATGGCATGTGGGAGCATGTGGGATGACATGTGGGTGTGGGTGGGCTGTACTGTGGGTGTGTGTGGGTTGACATGTGTGTGTGGGTGGGCTGGACTGTGGGTGTGTGTGGGTTGACATGTGTGTGTGGGTGGGATGGACTGTGGGTGTGTGTGGGTTGACATGTGTGTGTGGGTGGGCTGGACTGTGGGTGTGTGTGGGTTGACATGTGTGTGTGGGTGGGCTGGACTGTGGGTGTGTGAGGTATACTATGTGGGTGTGGGTGGGCCGGACTGTGGGTGTGTGTGGGATGGCATGTGTGTGTGGGTGGGCTGGAGTGTGGGTGTGTGTGGGTTGACATGTGTGTGTGGGTGGGCTGGACTGTGGGTGTGTGTGGGTTGACATGTGTGTGTGGGTGGGAAGGACTGTGGGTGTGTGTGGGTTGACATGTGTGTGTGGGTGGGCTGGACTGTGGGTGTGTGAGGTATACTATGTGGGTGTGGGTGGGCTGGACTGTGGGTGTGTGTGGGATGGCATGTGGGTGTGTGTGGGATGGCATGTGGGAGCATGTGGGATGACATGTGGGTGTGGGTGGGCTGTACTGTGGGTGTGTGTGGGATGACATGTGTGTGTGGGTGGGCTGGAGTGTGGGTGTGTGTGGGTTGACATGTGTGTCTGGGTGGGCTGGACTGTGGGTGTGTGAGGTATACTCTGTGGGTGTGGGTGGGCCGGACTGTGGGTGTGTGATGGATGATATGTGGGTGTGGGTGGGCTGGACTGTGGGTGTGTGTGGGATGGCATGTGTGTGTTGGTGGGCTGGACTGTGGGTGTGTGAGGGATGACATGTGTGTGTGGGTGGGATGGCATGTGGGTGTGTGTGGGATGGCATGTGGGTGTGTGTGGGATGGCATGTGGGAGCATGTGGGATGACATGTGGGTGTGGGTGGGCTGTACTGTGGGTGTGTGTGGGATGACATGTGTGTGTGGGTGGGCTGGACTGTGGGTGTGTGTGGGTTGACATGTGTGTGTGGGTGGGCTGGACTGTGGGTGTGTGAGGTATACTATGTGGGTGTGGGTGGGCCGGACTGTGGGTGTGTGATGGATGATATGTGGGTGTGGGTGGGCTGGACTGTGGGTGTGTGTGGGATGGCATGTGTGTGTGGGTGGGCTGGACTGTGGGTGTGTGAGGGATGACATGTGTGTGTGGGTGGGATGGCATGTGGGTGTGTGTGGGATGGCATGTGGGTGTGTGTGGGATGGCATGTGGGAGCATGTGGGATGACATGTGGGTGTGGGTGGGCTGTACTATGGGTGGGTGTGGGATGAAATGTGTGTGTGGGTGGGCTGGACTGTGGGTGTGTGAGGGATGACATGTGGGTGTAGGTGGGCTGGACTGTGGGTGTGTGATGGATGATATGTGTGTGTGTGGGTGGGCTGGTCTGTGGGTGTGTGTGGGATGGCATGGTGGTGTGTGTGGGATGGCATGGTGGTGTTAGAGCATGGCTGGTGGGGAATGAGAGGCCATGTACACGAGTGGGCGTAAATGGCCTGTAAATAGATTGTAAGCTCATCACGTCATACCTTCATCAAAGCAGTCAAGCGATGGTTCTTCTCGCCAAGAGCTGTAGGCATGTGTTGAATGACCGAACGGACGATGATCATGCGCATGATTGCCTCCTCGTAGTCTCGGTAGTTGGATGCCCGGAAAACACGCTTGCAGGTGGAGGAGTGGGCATGCTCAAATAGCGCTGTTGAAAATTCAGCCACTATGCCACTTCTACGAATCGCATCTGGAAAGTGTACGATGCGTGAATTTTCACAATACGCCACCCAAATCCGGGTCGTGGTAGATTTGTCTTCAGCAGCCGCACAAGCCTGAAAGTAGAAATCGCTCATGTTAGTGCAACTTTGGACAGAGGGAGCGTAGGGGGGACACAACAATGCAGACAAACGGATACAAGGGTATAAGGGGACCACTCACTCTGCAGTGTCTGTGAGATACTGCCGCAACATGGTCTCCGTGTACTTCGTCACACAGAAATAGTTGTGGTACCATTTCACGAACGTCCGCAGCACGGCCATTTTTACGTTTGGTATTTGCAGCCCTTCCATGATTAGCAACACCACCTGTGCGTAGAAGAGGTTGGGTCAACACATTGTGTAGAGAATTCAGATGGATGGTTTTAAGCCATGTGTCCGCACGGAGCTTAGTGAACTACATTCGAAAACTTCCAAGGAGCAAAATGAAGATACTCACACTAATCATGCTTGCATGCTCGGCAGCCGAATAGTTTGCCCCAGGCTTGAAATAACGGCCATCGGCGGGAAGTTTCATCCCTGCGAACCTCTCATCTTTGTGCATAACTCCGAGTCTCCTGCGATTGAGCAAAGGCACAAGAGAAACATGTGACATTAGAAGATATGCCAACCATGCAAGGGTTACTGTACACGGAAGTAAAATTACCTGTTCATCTCAGCTACGTTCTCCCCCTTCACCACACACTCCAGAATGTAAACCCACACGCCGATTAGAATTGCATGCAAGACATCAGGCAAGACAGCAAGATATGGATTTGCCCACGGCTTGTCGGGGGAATTCTCGGATTCTCGAGGGAATTTCCATAACACACACTGCATGGGTTAAGAGATGGCGCAGTGGGGGTAGTGGAGAGTATAAGGTTAAGGGTAGTATGCAGGGGACTTTAGACACTTGAGTAAGGTGAAGGCTTTCACAGAAGCATAGACCGCACCCATCACGCACTCTCTGCCCTTGTGCATAGCACCACTCACCTCACACATCACGCACTCTCTGCCCTTGTGCATAGCACCACTCACCTCACACATCACGTACTCTCTGCCCTTATTCGCAGCACCTCTCACCTCACCGATCAAGCACTCTAGGCCCTTGTGCAGAGCACTACCCACCCCACCCAACACTGCCATTGTGCACAGCACCACTCAACCCACCCATCAAACACTTGCTGCCCTTGTGCGCCGCACCACTATCCCCATCCATCAAGCACTCTCTGCTCTTGGGCGCAGCACCATTCAGCTCATCCATCAAGCACTGTGTGCTGGTGCAACTCACTGGCGATTGGTGTGTGGAATAGTCCTCTCGTGTTTTTTTGTCGGGATGATTGGACAACCAAGTCTGCGTCTTCACATCCCGTGGTTGGTTTAGTGTCGGGTCCATGTTGTCGAGGTTGTTCTTGTGAACATAACATTGTGAGCATGGTCTCTCGGATGCATGTTGCATTGTGCACGTGACGCGTGATCCCTCTGGGTAGTCGGTCACATACGAGTACAACTTCGGCCACACGGTGAAAGTGTTCCCGAGTGGATCTGTCATGTGAAGAGAGCTGCAGAAAAAAGACATGTGCAGATACATACTCGATGAGAAACGAAGCATGGTGAGCACGGGCGTTGTCAATGTATCGATGCTGATTATGACACATGGCAACAACTCACGGCATATATGATTGCAAGTTGGCGAGGCATACCTTTGGCAAGCTGCAATCACTGACTCGAGTACAATGTGCTGCGCCTTTTGGAAGAGCTCCACTTTTTGAAATGGTTCCATGTCAGAGTCCGCGATCGGGATTAGCGCGATCAAAACTCTCCCATGATCCTTCCAGCGGAGATGGAGAGGGATGTTGGTGCATGTCAAGTAGAACGCCCACGCCTTCAGGCGTTCGTTTCCACTGAGGAGCGTCTCGTCACTGGAAAGTATGAGCGGACACACCAGCTCCTCCGGAGACAATCCAACCTGCAGTTCACAACAAGGGGTTGTACGGAAAAATGTGCACAAAGCATTTGCTTTACCTGCCACTCACCATGCTTTCCCTGCCACTCACCATCATTTCCAGCCACTAACCATCCCTTTCCTGCAACTCACCATCCGTTTCCAGCCACTCTCCATCCTATCCCTGCCACTCACCATTCCTTGCTGCTCTCACCATTCCTTGCAGCTCTCACCATACCTTGCAGCTCTCACCATTCCTTGCAGCTCTCACCATTCCTTGCAGCTCTCACCATTCCTTGCTGCTCTCACCATTCCTTGCAGCTCTCACCATTCCTTGCAGCTCTCACCATTCCTTGCTGCTCTCACCATTCCTTGCAGCTCTCACCATTCCTTGCTGTTCTCACCATTCCTTGCAGCTCTCACCAACCCTTGCAGCTTTCACCATTCCTTTCAGCTCTCACCATTCCTTGCAGATCTTACCATTCCTTGCAGCTCTCACCATTCCTTGCAGCTCTCACCATTCCTTGCTGCTCTCACCATTCCTTGCACCTCTCACCAACCCTTGCAGCTCTCACCATTCCTTGCAGCTCTCACCATTCCTTGCAGCTCTCACCATTCCTTGCAGCTCTCACCATTCCTTGCTGTTCTCACCATTCCTTGCAGCTCTCACCAACCCTTGCAGCTTTCACCATTCCTTTCAGCTCTCACCATTCCTTGCAGATCTCACCAACCCTTGCAGCTTTCACCATTCCTTTCAGCTCTCACCATTCCTTGCAGATCTCACCATTCCTTGCAGCTCTCACCATTCCTTGCAGCTCTCACCATTCCTTGCTGCTCTCACCATTCCTTGCACCTCTCACCATTCCTTGCAGATCTCACCATTCCTTGCAGCTCTCACCATTCCTTGCAGCTCTCACCATTCCTTGCAGCTCTCACCATTCCTGGCTGTTCTCACCATTCCTTGCAGCTCTCACCATTCCTTGCAGCTCTCACCATACCTATCCCTGCCACTCACCCTCCCATTCCAGCCACTCACCATGCTTTCCCTGCCACTCACCATCATTTTCAGCCACTCACCATCCCTTTCCTGCCACTCACCCTCCGTTTCCAGCCACTCTCCATCCTATCCCTGCCACTCACCATCCGTTTTCAGCCACTCACCATGCTTTCCCAGCCACTCACCTTCACTTTCCAGCCACTCACCATCACTTTCCGGCCACTCACCATCACTTTGGTGCCACTCACCATCACTTTCCAGGCTCTCACCATCTGCTGTCTTTAGCGTACCTGCGCTTCCTCCCAAAATGTGCCTGTCTGTGCAGGCCCGTAAACCCGCTCGTTGTTCTCCATAATTGGTGCCGCACGGTGGACGAACCCATCCGCGTTTTTAGGGTCACGCCACATTCGGAGCAAAGCCTGCGGTGCGGAGTTGAGAGAAAGGTCATATAAGATTAACATCAAGTGGGTAGACTCAGCGCTTGACGCAACGTAGCACCCGGTGTAAACTTGCCTCGATGGGGTCAATGTACTTGAGTTTGGACACGGTAGGCCAATCATCCACGCGGATTTCTGCAGTCTCGAAGTTGTTTTTCTGAATTCCCAACTTCTCCAACGCGTATTTGTCAACTGCGTGTTTACCATTCCAAGTGCGCAACTCTTCCAGGCAAAAGTCTGGATCTTTGATTAGCTTGAAGAAAAAATCAATGTCACTACCAAACATGCCGGCGCCTTTCTTGCACATTGATAAGAACCTGAAAGTTTCCCTTTGTGTGTCGAACCTACGATGCGATAGCGTCTCCTCCATATCGGCAAAAAACGGGTTAAAATCGGCGCGACCATCCGCATCGTGGACGGGTCTATCGACATAAATCGGTGGTGCACCAATGTTATCTTCACATGGCGGTGCGGAAGGGCGATCGATCGGTGGTGGGAGCACAGGAGCAACTGCTGCTGCAGGTTCGACGAGCATTCCAGGTCTCGGAATAGCACCATGGTCGTGGCGAGGCCTTTTGTGAGGACACGACGTTATTCCACGTTCATGATTCACGAGTGCGGATTCGGAGAAGAAAGTAGCAGTGCATCCACACTGGTACTGCGCCATGGTCTGTCCACACAACCCGGACATTAGAACAAATGTGACGGCGGATGCGAGAGTCATATGCAGGCATGACTGTAACCCAACGGAATTGCCATCCGTTTATAAAAAAAATAAAAAAATCAGGCACGAAGACCACTCACCGAGGCAACCCAGAGAGTGACGACTACTAATTTGCCTCACAAAGGCACTACCATGTTGCAAGTATTCACCAGCATGAAGTGCGGGCGCAGCGCATTGGTGCGTGAGTGAAGCTCAGAGTGTGTGAGTGTGTGTGTTTGAATGGCCGCTTCTGGTTTAGCTTTAGTTTAGTGTCGGGGCTGGAAAACGATGGAAGCAGACTCATCATGCCTGGGTGACATTCAGTACCGTGGCATCGAGTCGCAAATGTCGCGACATAGTGCCAGTGGGTTCATCTGGCTTGTATGGGGTACAGATTCAAAACACGAAACTCAACTGGACCAGGAATATGCTGAACTGTATTGTTAAGGGAAGCATGTATTAATGGTACATACAAATCTTATAAATCCAACATGGTTGTAATATGCATTTGTAAAATAGTACAACTAACGTGATGACTCTGGCAAATGTTGTCGATGTGGTTGCACCAACTGGTTCAGGCTGGATGTTAGATGACACTTCAATTTACGTACTATTGATGGCAACTCAAATAAATTACTGGTGTATTCAGTTATGGTATTCATTCCTGTTTTAACTATGGTCTCCAAGTTAGAGCATGACACAATGCATGCACAACCCAGCCTGTCAAAACAACACACAATAATAAGTGGAATCATACTCTGGAATCACAATGATAAGTGGAATCACACGGCAGACAGATAATGAGCAATGTCATGCTTACTACACACAGTGGCAGCTACGAATAACACACATAACTAGTTAATTGAATATGGAGATAGTAAAAACCCATCACTTCAGCTCATTTACTACGGCATGACGAGCACGTACCGCCTCGCTAATCTCAGCGAGCACCAAGTCCGACCGTTCCTTCCAGAGATCGGCTAGTTGCTGATCCACTCGAGCAGCCCTTTCTTTCTGACGCCTAAATATGCCTTTTCGCGCTGTTTGAGATATTCGGTCAAAGCCGATTCCGATGTTATTGGCGAATCATCGTCTTCAGCCATCTCTTTAATAATGCGGGCAGCGACGTTAGTCCAATCGCGCAGCTCATCTGCATCAGCCTGAACCACATCTACGTACATAGCATCTATGAACCGCGGATCTCTGAGCTGTGATAGGTGTTTAGACTCAGCAGCCGCAATTATGTCGTCTAGCTCACGTTGCGAACCAGGCCAGGCAGACCAATCTTGCTGAGCGCCGTCAACTACGTCTGCTAGGCGCGCTCTATAGTTGTGCACGTGATTGCCCGGTATGTCTGCCATAGGAGCAAAGACAGACTAGTCGAAACAGAAGCATGTGGTGCTGACTGGTAGTCGGGTGAAGTAGAAGTAGGAGCTGTTCGTGGAAGGGTTTAATGGGTGACGGTTGGGTTGAATTGGTAGCCACGAACTGCTTCATTTCAAAGTATGGACGCGGTACGGGTGTCGACCCATCACCCAGATCAGCCCGCAAACGCACTGTAAACAAGCACAACACATACGAACCTTCTGGAATCGTTCATTACCAAGTAACAAAAAGATGTAGACTGATTCGACCAAACATTGTCGGAGCGTCCTTACTGGACACGTTGACTCATCAAGTTATGGGCGATCTCGTGGAAGGATAAGTCAGAAATGAACCAATCATGTTACACTTACAGATTCGCCAAGAAAATGCACGATTGAATGACACGCTGGCTCTGCAATATATATTCCAAGAGTTACAGAGATTATTGGTTGGAATACATAATTGCTCTAACACTTAGAAATGCAATCCATTGATTGAAAATAACATAGTGAATTGGCTGTGAAACTCGCATGGTGTGCTCATCGCATGGATATTAAGTGGTGCTGGTTTTCTACCCACGACGCATGCCTTGACGCTTCACTTCTCGCCACCATGCTAACCTTCTCTGATAGCTCTGAAACTCATATGGGGTGCTCATGGCATGGATAGTAGGTGGTGGTAAAGAATTCAGGCCTTCCCCATCAGTCTAGCATGGTTATCCATGCCATAACATCAAGTGCAATGGTGCTGGTTTTCTACCCACGACGCATGCCTTGACGCTTCACTCCTCGCCACTATGCTACCCTTCTCTGATAGCTCTGAAACTCATATGGGGTGCTCATGGCATGGATAGTCGGTGGTGGTAAAGAATTCAGGCCTTCCCCATCAGTCTAGCATGGTTATCCATGCCATAACAACAAGTGCTATGGTGCTGGTTTTCTACCCACGACGCATGCCTTGACGCTTCACTTCTCGCCACCATGCTACCCTTCTCTGATAGCTCTGAAACTCATATGGGGTGCTCATGGCATGGATAGTAGGTGGTGGTAAAGAATTCAGGCCTTCCCCGTCAGTCTAGCA
Source organism: Closterium sp. Naga37s-1 (assembly GCA_947471745.1). Lineage (NCBI taxonomy): Eukaryota > Viridiplantae > Streptophyta > Zygnematophyceae > Desmidiales > Closteriaceae > Closterium > Closterium sp. Naga37s-1. The sequence goes on from CANJKZ010000326.1 coordinate 32,951, forward strand.
TGGTTATCCATGCCATAACATCAAGTGCAATGGTGCTGGTTTTCTACCCACGACGCATGCCTTGACGCTTCACACCTCGCCACTATGCTACCCTTCTCTGATAGCTCTGAAACTCATATGGGGTGCTCATGGCATGGATAGTAGGTGGTGGTAAAGAATTCAGGCCTTCCCCATCAGTCTAGCATGGTTATCCATGCCATAACATCAAGTGCTATGGTGCTGGTTTTCTACCCACGACGCATGCCTTGACGCTTCACTTCTCGCCACCATGCTACCCTTCTCTGATAGCTCTGAAACTCATATGGGGTGCTCATGGCATGGATAGTAGGTGGTGGTAAAGAATTCAGGCCTTCCCCGTCAGCCTAGCATGGTTATCCATGCCATAACATCAAGTGCAATGGTGCTGGTTTTCTACCCACGACGCATGCCTTGACGCTTCACTCCTCACCACTATGCTACCCTTCTCTGATAGCCCGAAACTCATATGGGGTGCTCATGGCATGGATAGTAGGTGGTGGTAAAGAATTCAGGCCTTCCCCATCAGTCTAGCATGGTTATCCATGCCATAACATCAAGTGCAATGGTGCTGGTTTTCTACCCACGACGCATGCCTTGACGCTTCACTCCTCGCCACTATGCTACCCTTCTCTGATAGCTCTGAAACTCATATGGGGTGCTCATGGCATGGATAGTAGGTGGTGGTAAAGAATTCAGGCCTTCCCCATCAGTCTAGCATGGTTATCCATGCCATAACATCAAGTGCAATGGTGCTGTTCTTGTACCCATGACGCATGCCTTGACGTTTCACTCCTCGCCAAGATCCTAAGGGCTTTTTCAGCCCAACAGTTGATAGCACCAGCCTAGATGTCTTAAACCAAAAAATAAACCGTTTGAAAGTAACGCACGTATGTGATAGCCAGAGAATGAGCTAGCAAGTGTTGAGAGCAACCCCTATTGGGCCAAATGTGACAAAAATAGTGGAATCATGCAAAAATACCAACAGCACCCTACATTGTAAAGGAACTTGTGGGAATGCTGGATAGTAAACAAAATATATTTATGGGTCACAGAATGCAAGGATATGTGTGCATGAACGTTATTGTTGCATCTGGGCGTGTGAGCCGGTAAATCATTTGAAGTTCAGTTTTTGGGCATCAAACAAAACACATGACCGTGCATCTAACAAATCACATACGATAAGCAAGCTTTCAGACAGATCACAAAGCACGGGCAAAGGTGACTTAGCCAAACTGTCTCAATATTTATCTTCTTTAAACATATTCATCTCTCACAAACAGGGCTGATTCATTTCTTAGTGGTGATGAGTGGTTGAACATTGGCTGCCATGTTTACAGCTTCCACATTCTAGGCAGTGGAGGGCAGTGGCTTCCATATTTTCAGAGATGAACGTTGAGTGCGGTGCGCAGCGCACAATCGGTTTTCATGTCGACCGTCAGATGCATACGCTTTTGCCAATCATTGGATTTCACGCACGAAGTTCCTTTGTCACCTGCGCTCCACAAGCCGTGGATCCAAATCTCACCCACCCACCCGCAGCATAGTCATCATCGCCTTAGTCACACAGACAAACAATATTCACAACATTATCTTGCCCTAGTTCTGTACCTCGCCAACTCTCTCACGCGTTCTGTTGGTGTTCAAAGCGTCTTCAGTGTCAGGACCCTGACTTGTCAGTTTTTGGTTGTGTAGGTCACATTGTTCCGTCGATAGAGCCTTCTAAGTTCCGTCTACCACTTTGTTCCCTTGTTCGCGAAGCTGCTTGCATGATAGGTGTGTCATAATTTCTCAAAGAAACGAGATAGACCCATCAGACGGTTAAGCAGCGCGCGATGACCGTCAGCGTCACTGACGGCCTGACGATAGATACTGCGACAAATGGCGGTCGTGGCGTCAGAACTAAGGGCAACAGAGGCGGACGAGGTGGTCGCGGATCGGCTAAAAGACCTAAATCGCCGGTTCCTGAAGGTTAGTTTTCTTTCTTAACCGTATCAACCGAGTTTCCAAACTTCACTCGGCTGGAACCCATATTCACAACGGCACTCATGTTCTCTCCACTTTTATTTGGGCGTATGCAGGCTCCAGGGGTTACCGCTCTCTGGACAATGTCATGCAAGAGGCTACACCCCGCAACGTCTACCCACTCACAACCGACACTAGCGGTCACGCGCCTATAATACCGACGTCGCTCAATCTCGGACAAGCGGCTCCTCCAGCTCCCGCGACGACGGGGTGTTCGACTCGACGTCAGCAAGCTGCTGCCGCTGCGCAGGCTAAGGCTGCACTCATCGCTCAACAACATGCGACTGCCACTGCAAACCCTGCGGCGTCTGTGGGTGCTCTTGCTGCACTCGCCAAGCAACAGAAGAAGCAGCAAACGCAGCGAACGCAGCAGCACCAGAAGCAGCAGCAGCGGCATCAGCAAACGCAGCAACAGCAGATGCAGCAGCAGCAGTCTAATGCTGCGCCGGCGGCATTTGCGGGAGCAAAAGCAGCCTTCGCCATGCCAACGCAGCAGCAGTCTCAACGGCAACAGCAACAACAGCAGCAGCAGCACCAGTCGCAGCAGCAGCCTCAGCAGCAGCAGATGCAGCAGCAACAGCCTTCCGCGTTCGCCCCGCAGCAACAGCAGCAGCAGTCGCAGCAAGCTCCGCTCGACCCTACTGCCCAAGCTCCGCTCTTCGCGCATCGAATCCCGCCCGCCAATGCTTCGCCGGCGGCATTTGCGGGGGCAAGAGCCGCGTTCGCCCCGCAGCAGCATCAGCAGCAGCCAAAGATGCAGCAGCAGCAGCCTTCCGCGGACCCTACTGCCCAAGCTCCGCTCCTCGCGCATCAAATCCCGCCCGCCAATGCTTCGCCGGCGGCATCTGCGGGGGCAAGAGCCGCGTTCGCCCCGCAGCAACAGCAGCAGCAGTCGCAGCAGCATCAGCAGCCGCAGATGCCGCAGCAACAGCCTTCCGCGGACCCTACTGCCCAAGCTCCGCTCCTCGCGCATCAAATCCCGCCCGCCAATGCTTCGCCGGCGGCATCTGCGGGGGCAAGAGCCGCGTTCGCCCCGCAGCAACAGCAGCAGCAGACGCAGCAGCATCAGCAGCAGTCGCAGCAGCATCAGCAGTAGCCGCCGCAGCAGCAGCTGCAGCCTTCCGCGGACCCTACTGCCCAAGCTCCGCTCCTCGCGCATCAAATCCCGCCCGCCAATGCTTCGCCGGCGGCATCTGCGGGGGCAAGAGCCGCGTTCGCCCCGCAGCAACAGCAGCAGCAGACGCAGCAGCATCAGCAGCAGTCGCAGCAGCATCAGCAGCAGCCGCAGCAGCAGCAGCAGCAGCAGCCTTCCGCGGACCCTACTGCCCAAGCTCCGCTCCTCGCGCATCAAATCCCACCCGCCAATGCTTCGCCGGCGGCATCTGCGGGGGCAAGAGCCGCGTTCGCCCCGCAGCAACAGCAGCAGCAGTCGCAGCAGCATCAGCACCAGTCGCAGCTGCAGCAGCACCAGTCGCAGCAGCAGCAGCACCAGTCGCAGCAGCAGCAGCAACAGCCTTCCGCGGACCCTACTGCCCAAGCTCCGCTCCTCGCGCATCAAATCCCGCCTGCCAATGCTTCGCCGGCGGCATCTGCGGGGGCAAGAGCCGCGTTCGCCCCGCAGCAACAGCAGCACCAGTCACCGCAGCAGCATCAGCACCAGTCGCAGCTGCAGCAGCACCAGTCGCAGCAGCAGCAGCAGCAGCCTTCCGCGGACCCTACTGCCCAAGCTCCGCTCCTCGCGCATCAAATCCCGCCCGCCAATGCTTCGCCGGCGGCATCTGCGGGGGCAAGAGCCGCGTTCGCCCCGCAGCAACAGCAGCAGCAGACGCAGCAGCATCAGCACCAGTCGCAGCTGCAGCAGCACCAGTCGCAGCAGCAGCAACAGCAGCCTTCCGCGGACCCTACTGCCCAAGCTCCGCTCCTCGCGCATCAAATCCCGCCCGCCAATGCTTCGCCGGCGGCATCTGCGGGGGCAAGAGCCGCGTTCGCCCTGCAGCAACAGCAGCACCAGTCACAGCAGCAGCATCAGCACCAGTCGCAGAAGCATCAGCACCAGTCGCAGCAGCATCAGCACCAGTCGCAGCAGCATCAGCACCAGTCGGGGATGCAGCAGCAACAGCCTTCCGCTACGCCGACGACCATGGCTGCACTCCTCGCTCAGGCACCACCGCCTGCCAATGCTGCACCCAACGCTTATGCGGCGGCAAACCTTCCACACGACATGCAGCAGCAGCAGCAGCAGCAGTGGATAAGCACACCAAACAACTCACCCACATCCGCCACATTCGGCTCCCTGCTACGAACGCCAGTTGCACCTGCTACTGCAGATGCTACATACCCGGGACAGTGGCAGTACTCTCCCCCCCTTGTTCACCCCTATGCTCCTTTCCCCCCAGCCAATCCCTCGCACATGTGGGCTCCACCAGCACCAGCGAACGTCACACACGGCGAGATACTCTGGGCTTCGAACCCTGGCAGTCAATCTATTCCCGACCCATGTACCCACCGCGCAGATGAGTATGATTTCACTCGTTGCGACTCAAACGACGTTGGTGCTCTTCCTGACGACGTGTCCCCACAAGCCCTCAACGAGCAACAGCCTCATTCCACCGGTCCAGGGACTGTGAGCCCTGCTACGCCTCTGGCCGTTGCAGGTGCCATTCCACCTACGCCCGTCATCCCGAGTATCCCAACAGGTGGAGATGACGTAGGACCCATGGACGAGCCTGATGATGGCTCTGATGACGACGCCCTGGACATACTGGCACCGCGCGCTGCTGGAGTTCCAGTGAGCAGAGAGGAGTTTGATTCCATGTCAGCCCTTGTTCGATCTCTGCAACGGGAAAATCTGGAGCTGAAGAACCAGGTTGAGACTCTGCGCCAAGTTCCCTCCTCCTCCACCCGCCCTTCGAGCGATTCGGAGACACCACGCTACCTGACAACACAACAAGCCATGGGAGCTGCTATTGCTGTCGCGTACAAGACGAAGGTGCCATTGAGCCAAGACATCGTGGCTCCAGAGTTTCATGAGTTTTCTCAGACACTCGCGACGGCAATGACGTCGGTACCACCTCTCCCACATGGTCTAACTGTAAGTTGAGGTCCATCCTGTTCCCATTAACAATGCTCTTTCAGTGTGCAGTACCCTCTGTCCGCCCTATTTGTCTCCGTCCTGCGTACTCCTAGTTGTGCATTACCCCTTTATAGTCATCCCCGTTGACGTGCATACCCGCCAATCTTTCCACACTACGCTTAACCACGATTCCTCCCTCCACCACGCGCCCCCCCCCCCCCCCTCTTCCTCACAGCTTGTCATGGACGACACATTGGATATTATCATTTTCCGTTCCCCAAACAACAGAGTCGATTTTTGGCCGGCGCGGTGCATTATCCTGGGCGCCATGGAGTTGGCGATGGGTTACACGACGACAGCACAGAAGTGGAACCTGCGGCACGTGTACCAGTTCGACTTAGACAGGCGGGGGTACATCCGCGACAGGCTCCAGGCTTTCAGGCACGAACTCTTGACATCTGGCCGGGTCTCGGTGATCAACTCCTTCAACCTTTGCATATCGCGCCCAGACAGGCGCCAGCAGGTGCACGGAAGCAACGCCATCTCCAAGTTCCTGTCTGTCTTCAAACCAGGTAACTGCCATTGTGTAATCACTGTAGCAAGGTAGCAAGGCCATCCCCCCATCTCCGTCTCTCCCCTGCCTTACTCTCTGCCTGGCAGAGCCACTGCAAGGCACAGCAGCCCCTAACCAGCTCCTCTCCCCCCATCTCCGTCTCGCCCCTGCCTTACTCTCTGCCTGGCAGAGCCACTGCAAGGCACGGCAGCCCCTAACCAGCTCCTCTCCCCCCATCTCCGTCTCTCCCCTGCCTTACTCTCTGCCTGGCAGAGCCACTGCAAGGCACGGCAGCCCCTAACCAGCTCCTCTCCCCTCATCTCCGTCTCTCCCCTGCCTTACTCTCTGCCTGGCAGAGCCACTGCAAGGAACGGCGGCCCCTAACCAGCTCCTCTCCCCCCATCTCCGTCTCTCCCCTGCCTTACTCTCTGCCTGGCAGAGCCACTGCAAGGCACGGCAGCCCCTAACCAGCTCCTCTCCCCTCATCTCCGTCTCTCCCCTGCCTTACTCTCTGCCTGGCAGAGCCACTGCAAGGCACGGCAGCCCCTAACCAGCTCCTCTCCCCTCATCTCCGTCTCTCCCCTGCCTTTCTCTCTGCCTGGCAGATCCACTGCAAGGCACGGCAGCCCCTAACCAGCTCCTCTCCCCTCATCTCCGTCTCTCCCCTGCCTTACTCTCTGCATGGCAGAGCCACTGCAAGGCACGGCAGCCCCTAACCAGCTCCTCTCCCCTCATCTCCGTCTCTCCCCTGCCTTACTCTCTGCCTGGCAGAGCCACTGCAAGGCACGGCAGCCCCTAACCAGCTCCTCTCCCCTCATCTCCGTCTCTCCCCTGCCTTACTCTCTGCCTGGCAGAGCCACTGCAAGGAACGGCAGCCCCTAACCAGCTCCTCTCCCCCCATCTCCGTCTCTCCCCTGCCTTACTCTCTGCCTGGCAGAGCCACTGCAAGGCACGGCAGCCCCTAACCAGCTCCTCTCCCCTCATCTCCGTCTCTCCCCTGCCTTACTCTCTGCCTGGCAGAGCCACTGCAAGGCACGGAAGCCCCTAACCAGCTCCTCTCCCTCCATCTCCGTCTCGCCCCTGCCTTACTCTCTGCCTGGCAGAGCCACTGCAAGGAACGGCAGCCCCTAACCAGCTCCTCTCCCCCCATCTCCGTCTCTCCCCTGCCTTACTCTCTGCCTGGCAGAGCCACTGCAAGGCACGGCAGCCCCTAACCAGCTCCTCTCCCCTCATCACCGTCTCCCCCCTGCCTTACTCTCTGCCTGGCAGAGCCACTGCAAGGCACGGCAGCCCCTAACCAGCTCCTCTCCCCTCATCTCCGTCTCTCCCCTGCCTTACTCTCTGCCTGGCAGAGCCACTGCAAGGCACGGCAGCCCCTAACCAGCTCCTCTCCCCTCATCTCCGTCTCTCCCCTGCCTTACTCTCTGCCTGGCAGAGCCACTGCAAGGAACGGCAGCCCCTAACCAGCTCCTCTCCCCCCATCTCCGTCTCTCCCCTGCCTTACTCTCTGCCTGGCAGAGCCACTGCAAGGCACGGCAGCCCCTAACCAGCTCCTCTCCCCTCATCTCCGTCTCTCCCCTGCCTTACTCTCTGCCTGGCAGAGCCACTGCAAGGCACGGCAGCCCCTAACCAGCTCCTCTCCCCCCATCTCCGTCTCGCCCCTGCCTTACTCTCTGCCTGGCAGAGCCACTGCAAGGAACGGCAGCCCCTAACCAGCTCCTCTCCCCCCATCTCCGTCTCTCCCCTGCCTTACTCTCTGCCTGGGAGAGCCACTGCAAGGCACGGCAGCCCCTAACCAGCTCCTCTCCCCTCATCACCGTCTCTCCCCTGCCTTACTCTCTGCCTGGCAGAGCCACTGCAAGGCACGGCAGCCCCTAACCAGCTCCTCTCCCCCCATCTCCGTCTCGCCCCTGCCTTACTCTCTGCCTGGCAGAGCCACTGCAAGGCACGGCAGCCCCTAACCAGCTCCTCTCCCCCCATCTCCGTCTCTCCCCCGCCTTACTCTCTGCCTGGCAGAGCCACTGCAAGGCACGGCAGCCCCTAACCAGCTCCTCTCCCCTCATCTCCGTCTCTCCCCTGCCTTACTCTCTGCCTGGCAGAGCCACTGCAAGGAACGGCAGCCCCTAACCAGCTCCTCTCCCCCCATCTCCGTCTCTCCCCCGCCTTACTCTCTGCCTGGCAGAGCCACTGCAAGGAACGGCAGCCCCTAACCAGCTCCTCTCCCCTCATCTCCGTCTCTCCCCTGCCTTACTCTCTGCCTGGCAGAGCCACTGCAAGGCACGGCAGCCCCTAACCAGCTCCTCTCCCCTCATCACCGTCTCTCCCCTGCCTTACTCTCTGCCTGGCAGAGCCACTGCAAGGCACGGCAGCCCCTAACCAGCTCCTCTCCCCCCATCTCCGTCTCGCCCCTGCCTTACTCTCTGCCTGGCAGAGCCACTGCAAGGCACGGCAGCCCCTAACCAGCTCCTCTCCCCCCATCTCCGTCTCTCCCCCGCCTTACTCTCTGCCTGGCAGAGCCACTGCAAGGCACGGCAGCCCCTAACCAGCTCCTCTCCCCTCATCTCCGTCTCTCCCCTGCCTTACTCTCTGCCTGGCAGAGCCACTGCAAGGAACGGCAGCCCCTAACCAGCTCCTCTCCCCTCATCTCCGTCTCTCCCCTGCCTTACTCTCTGCCTGGCAGAGCCACTGCAAGGCACGGCAGCCCCTAACCAGCTCCTCTCCCCTCATCTCCGTCTCTCCCCTGCCTTACTCTCTGCCTGGCAGAGCCACTGCAAGGAACGGCAGCCCCTAACCAGCTCCTCTCCCCCCATCTCCGTCTCGCCCCTGCCTTACTCTCTGCCTGGCAGAGCCACTGCAAGGCACGGCAGCCCCTAACCAGCTCCTCTCCCCCCATCTCCGTCTCTCCCCCGCCTTACTCTCTGCCTGGCAGAGCCACTGCAAGGCACGGCAGCCCCTAACCAGCTCCTCTCCCCTCATCTCCGTCTCTCCCCTGCCTTACTCTCTGCCTGGCAGAGCCACTGCAAGGAACGGCAGCCCCTAACCAGCTCCTCTCCCCTCATCTCCGTCTCTCCCCTGCCTTACTCTCTGCCTGGCAGAGCCACTGCAAGGAACGGCAGCCCCTAACCAGCTCCTCTCCCCTCATCTCCGTCTCTCCCCTGCCTTACTCTCTGCCTGGCAGAGCCACTGCAAGGCACGGCAGCCCCTAACCAGCTCCTCTCCCCTCATCTCCGTCTCTCCCCTGCCTTACTCTCTGCCTGGCAGAGCCACTGCAAGGAACGGCAGCCCCTAACCAGCTCCTCTCCCCCCATCTCCGTCTCGCCCCTGCCTTACTCTCTGCCTGGCAGAGCCACTGCAAGGCACGGCAGCCCCTAAACAGCTCCTCTCCCCCCATCTCCGTCTCTCCCCCGCCTTACTCTCTGCCTGGCAGAGCCACTGCAAGGCACGGCAGCCCCTAACCAGCTCCTCTCCCCTCATCTCCGTCTCTCCCCTGCCTTACTCTCTGCCTGGCAGAGCCACTGCAAGGAACGGCAGCCCCTAACCAGCTCCTCTCCCCTCATCTCCGTCTCTCCCCTGCCTTACTCTCTGCCTGGCAGAGCCACTGCAAGGCACGGCAGCCCCTAACCAGCTCCTCTCCCCCCATCTCCGTCTCTCCCCTGCCTTAACTCTCTGCCTGGCAGAGCCACTGCAAGGCACGGCATAAAACATCAGTCCATCGTGACACTGACATCTCCTCTTCCCCCCTAATCCTCAGAAATGCATCTGCCATATCCTTGACGGGCACTGCATCTTAATGCCCTTCCTGTACCCAACTCAACCTAACGTTCTCCACTCCCCCACCTCCCGACCCCAACCCTAAACCCTCCTAAACCTCTCATCCCCATCCCGTGCACCTCTTACAACAGTCACCGGGTCGTTCATGCTGTTGACATGGCACATGAACAAGAAAGGCATTCCGTTCGCATGCGATGAGTTTGTTCGAGGCATCATCGCCTCGTTCAGCCGTGACGGGCACTGCACGATCGTGCTCCTCCTCAAGCACATTGCCTTCTGGCTCTGCGGGGTGAGTTCATTCATGCCATTTCGCACGCCCTGTGTTCTTATCAATAGTAACGCTAATGCAGCGCGTTTGCTCTTGAAATGCAGGTCGAGACGAAGATCAACGAGACTTGTATGCAGCCGAGCTACAAGGACAACCGAGCCGCTGTTGATGGGTATTACATCAAAGTCCGGGATTGGGTTCGAGCCTGCATTGCGTGCAGGAACGCTGAGAGGGGACCTTGGTGGGACGCTACCCACAACGCGTGGAAATTTGCCGGCGGGCAATCGTGCGTGTTTATTAGCAATGATGGAGTGGAGGATTGATAGATTTGGCAATAAGTAGGTGTGTAGGTTTTGACGCCCGTTAATTGGATTTGCAGTTATTGATATTTATAGTAATAATTATGTGCAATAATATAATTATAATGTAAACCAAAAGAGATACAAAAATAGTGTATAATATATTGGTGTATATATAACCGTGTTATTAACATGGTAACTTTTGAAACAATGTAACGCCCGTTACGTGAAACCAATGGATGTTACCATGTTGACGGTCATACAGGCTGGTTACTAATTTCTAGGCTATCAATCTTAGGCACTAAATAAATATCGGAAAAAGGTGGTTAGCAAAATCAATACCTTTAAATTCGGCACTTTAAGATTGCGCGATTGGTTCAATCAAGTTTTGGCCATCGAATCTGAACAGGCCACGTTGGACACGATGAAACAACACAAAACCAAAGCTACCGTGAACCACAATCACACCATCGCGATGTGCGGCCTCGATTTGCTTTCACAATCAGAGTTGCAACGAAGTTGCTTTCAGTCATCTGCAGATGTGCGGCCGCGATTTGTCGCACGATTTTCTGTCGGATTGAGGTCGAACCCAAACCTACCGCAAAGCAACTCTTCCACCCTCTCCCAAGCATGTGACAGAAAGGGTACGCCATTGCTGCTTTGCTGCAGGATTCATGTAACTTCTGTCGACCGTGTTTTTTCCGATGGAGGAGGATGAGGTGGTGGAGATAGTATGTGGGTGTGTGGTTGAGGCGAGTGTGGGGAGTGGGAAAGAGGTGGTGTGCGAGGGGGGGCGAGGAGAGGAGGAGGCTGGTGCAAGCCATGGGCGTGGGAGGGAAGAGCGGGTGGAACATGGTGGAGAGGACTTGGGAATGATTCAGGAGGAGGTAGACGGGGGCTTTGAGAGGACGTGCGAAGGGGAGTCTAAGGGAGAGTGTGAGGGAGAGAGTGAGGGAGAGTGTGAAGGGGAGTGTGAGGGGGAGTGTGATGGGGCCGAGGACGGAGGCATGGCGCATGTGTTAGCAGGGGTGGAGGCGGAGTTAAAGCAGGTGCAGGCGCAGGTGCGATGGGTTTCAGGCAGGCGGAGCGAGGTGCAGCAGTGCGTGCACGCAGTGTGGGCGCGCCTGGTGCTGCTGCTGCAAAGGCAGGCGGACATGGGAAGAGGGGGAGGTATCAACGAGGAGGAGAGGGCACGGGAGGAGGAGAAAGACGGGTTGCATGAGGAGGACAGGATGGCGCAAGTAGAGGTACTGGAGAGATTGCTGAGAGAGGAGGAGGAGGGGGTGAGGGAAGTGAGGGAGAGAGTGAGGGTGGTGGAGGCGCAGTTGGAAGAGGAGAGGGAGAAAGTGAGTGAGAGAGAGGGAAGGATGGAGGTGTTGGAGAGTGAAGTGCGGCAGGCAGAGAAGAACGAGAGGGAGGTGAGGGAGGAGGTGGAACGGAAGGGGGGGAGAGTGAGGGAGTTGGAGGAGGGTGTGAGGGAGAAGGAGGAAAAGGTGAAGGAGCTTGAGAGGAGGTTGGAAACGGCGGGCGTTTCAATGAGGGAAGCAGAAGAGCGGCTGCTAGTGGAAAAGGACAAGGTTGGGAGGCTGGAGGAGAGAGTGAGGGAGCTAGAGGAGGTGGCGAGAGCGAGAGAGGTGGAGGAGACGAAGGAGGTGGTAGCAGAAGAGGTGAGGGAGACGTCGAAACAGGTGGTGCTGATAGAGGTAGGAGCAGAGGTAGAAGAGCGGAGGAAGCAGGTTAGAGAACTGGAGGGGTTGGTGAAGGAGAGAGAGGGGTGTGTGAGGTGTGTGGGGGAAGAGAGTGTGCGGAACGGTGTGTTGGAGGGGGAGGTGAGTGAGTCGCGGAAGCAGCAGGTGGAGGTGATGGGAGGGGAGGTGGAAAGAGGGAAGGGTGTGGTGAGGGAGATTGAGGAGGAGGTGCGGAGGCTGAGAGGGGAAGTGAGGGCGAGCGAGGAGGAGGCTGGGAGGTGGAAGGCGGAAGCGGAGGAGAGAGAGAGGAGAGTTGGGATGCTTCAGGGTGATGTGGTGCTGCTGCAGGGTGAGTTGACAGCGTGCCGTGCTGAGCTGGCGAGGGTTTGTGCTGAGGTGGCGCAGAAGCATGCTGACGTGGTGCAGAAGCACTCTGAGCTGGCCGCAGCGAGAGAAACCAATTCGGAACTAGAGGAAAAACTGCAGGAGCAAGTGGGGAGAGTGACAGAGCAGGATGCGAGGGCGAGAGAGCAGGAGGAGAGGGCAGAGGCTTTAGAGGATCAGGTGGCAGCGTGAGATGCGAGGATACGGTGGATGGAGAAGGCTGGGCTGGAAACCTGTGCGAGACTGCGAGCAGCGCAGGAGGAAGTGCGGGCGCGAGAGGAGAGTTTAGGGGAGATGGTGAGAGAGGTGGGTGTGCTGGGGAGGCGATTTGAGGAGGCAAAGGGAGAGGCGGTGGAACAGGGGGAGCGAGTGAGGGAGCTGGAGGGGATGGTGAGGGAGATGGAGAGGGCGAGAGAGGAAGGACGGATGGGCGGGGTGGAAGTGGGTGGGGGTAGGGGGACAGGGAAGGGAGGAGAGATGGAAGGGGAGGAGGAGATGGGAGGGAAAAATCGGGGAGGGGAGTGGAGGGAAGGGATGAGCGGGGTGAAGGTAGTGAGTGTTGGTTGTGTGGATGAGGTAGAGGAGGGTGTGGGTGGTGTGGGTGCAGGTGTGAGAGTGGCGGGAGAGACAAAAGCAGAGGTAGAGGGTGTGAGAGCGGAGGAAAATGATGGGGCATTCGTGGTTGGTGGTACAGGAGAGAGTGGTGGCATAGCTGTTGTGGGAGAGGAAATGAGAGGAGTGTGAAATGAATAACAGGAGTGAATGAACTAGGAAAGTGTGAGATACAAATATGAAAGCTGTACCCCTTAGTGTCTACCCCACTACAGCCTACATAGGCTAAGACAAATATATCTGACACACCCCCATAGGCAAAGTGGGGGAGAACTAGGGGTCACAAGACCAGTCAAGCAAAGCAAAGCAAAGCAAGCTCAGGGTGGATCACAACGTCACCACACAGTCTGAGCACAGGTTCAAAGGCCACAAGGCCAGTTCACATGCAAGTTCATATATAAAAGTAAACAAGCAAGTGCAGGTATATATAGATCACAGAACAAGCAAAGTCAAGAGGTAAGCAAGTGAGGCCAAGTAGGCACAAGACCTAGCATAGTACAGAAGCGCTGATGATCACAAGGCTGAAGTGCCTTGGTAAAGATATCAGCAGTGTTGGCCTGAGAGGCCACGTAAGCAAGGCGCAGCTGGCCACGCTGCTGCAGCTCACGAGCAAGGAAGTAGCGAAGAGCAATGTGCTTCGTTCTGTGCTCCAGTCTGTGCTCCTGACACAAGGCCAGCATGGCCTTGTTGTCTACGTACAGAACTGGAGGAGAACGAGGCGGCTCTCCCAGGTCAGTCAGCAAGTAGGTGAGCCAGCGTAACTCCTGTGCAGCCATGGCCCCTGCGTAGATATCAGCCTCACAGCTGGAGCTGAGAACAGAAGACGAGCGGGTAGACCGCCACGAAACAGAGCCGGAGCCAAGGCTGAAGGTGTAACCCTGTGACGACCGCTGCGTAGCCAGGTCGTCCACCCAAGACGCGTCTGCGTGACCAGTGAGGACCACTGGACTCCGCCCTCCAAGCACTAGCCCCAAGCCCGAAGTACTGCACAAGTAGCGCAACACCCTCTTCGCTGCAGCCATGTGCTCTGGTCGGTGTCTCCCAGGAGCAACATAGCGCGCCAGAATGCTCAGAGGGTATGCTAGGTCAGGTCGAGTGCAGGTCATCAGGTACATGAGGCAGCCATAAGCTCTGGGTACGGGCCACTCGGCTCTACGGATTCATCCGAAGGCAGAGCTGAGAGCGAGTGGCGAGTAGACAGAGGAGTGGCCTGAGGCGAGGAGTACGTGAAGTCGAAGCGCTGAAGGACCTGCTGCACCATGTGTGACTGAGTCAGGGTGATGGTGCGCCGTGCTCTGTCCCGGGTGATCTGCAAGCCAAGATAGCTGCGCAGTTCACCCAGGTCTGTGCACGTGTGTCTCTTCTGCAGCTCGGACTTCACGTGGGCGAGTCCAGCAGTGTAAGCTGTAGCAAACACCAAGTCGTCGACGTACACGAGGATGTAGAACGACGGCAGTAAAGTGTCGGTGCGAAGAAACATCGACGGGTCAGCAGTGGAAGGAGCAAACCCAAGAGCCGCAAGCGTAGTCCTCAGTGTGTCGTGCCACTCACGTGGCGCCTGGCGGAGACCGTAGACTGGCCGTTGGAGGCTCCACTGGGTACCAGGAGGAAACGACCCAGTGAAGCCAGGTGGCGGCGCAGCCAGATCTCCTCGTGCAGACTGCCCTGTAGGAAAGCAGTGCTGAAGTCAAGGGAGTGAAGCTCGTAGTCACGCTGAGCAGCAACGTGCAGCAGAACCCGAAGAGTGGTCATCTTCGGGGTCGGGGAGAAGGTCTGAAAGTAGTCAACTCCCTGCCGCTGACTGAAGCCTCGAGCCACGTAACGCGCCTTGAAGACAGGCGGAGAACCCGGCGGCCGCTTCACCCTGAAAATCCACATGCCACTGACGATGTTCGCCCCAGGTGGGGGAACCTCGTCGACGTAGGTGCCTGTGGACTTCCAGGAAGCCATCTCTGCGTCCATGGCTGCCTGCCACTGAGAGGAGTAAGGACCCTCTATCGCCTCAGCGTAAGAGCGCGGGGTCGGGATGTCTGGTGCATCCGGGTCTCCCTCAGGGGCAAGCAGCGTGGACACGAGATGAGGTAAAGTAGCAGCAAAACACTGGAACTCCTCCTGTCGGTCCTCAAGGACGTCCGTGCTAAGAGCACACTCACCCCCGACGGACGGAGGATGGACAGACGCAGACTCAGCAACAAGACGAGCGGCGTAGTCGAGACGACAGTGAGCAGCGAAGTCGACAAGCTCGGCAACTAAGGCACACGCAGCAGTGGACTCAAAGGAAGGGTCAGTGACAACAGTGGCTAGGACACGCGTGACAGTAGGACTGGCAGCACGAAGGGAGTCAGACTCCGGGTCAGCAAGAGCAGGAAGAGAGGACGCTGGAGGAGACGGCAAAGGGACACGCTGTGACGCAGTAGAAGGACGCAGTGCCATCTGATGCGTGCCCGGGACCGCAGGAGGACGCTGACGGGGAACACGACGACTAGTGCGAGCAGTACGAACAGGCGACGCCGGACGCGACTCAGGCTCACGACGCTCAGCAAGACCTCCAGTAGGACCAGCGTAGGGAGAAGGAGCAGGCAGAGGGGAGACCAGCTGTAACTGTGACTCGGACTGGACAGGCGGCGGACACTCTAAGGAAGGAGCAGGACTAGGAGAAGGCGGAAGACCAAGAACCTGCTCAAGGAGCGGAACGAAGTACGGCCGCGGCCGCGCAGTACCTCCAGAACCAAGAGGGACAACACCAGTACCAGGAGGGACAACACCAGTACCCACAGCGGCAGCTCCAACTCCAGCAGCACCACCAGCTCCAGTACCTCCAGCAGCTCCAGCTCCAGCAGAACCACCAGCAGACACAGCCGCTCCGGCTCCAGTACCTCCAGTAGCACCCACTCCAGCAGCACCACCAGCTCCAGCTCCACCAGTAGCTCCAGCACCAGGAGCACCACCAGGCCCAGCAGCTCCAGTACCTCCAGTACGAGCACCTCCGGGACCCGTGGCTCCAGCACCCCCAGCAGAAGCAGAACCTCCAGTACCGGCTCCAGCAGCGCCTCCAGCTCCAGAACCTCCAGCACCGGCAGCACCTCCAGCTCCAGCAGTACGGCTCCAGCGGCGAACAAACCACTCGCGCAGCTCCTGTGGAGAGGGAAGCTCCCGCCGGGACAAAGCACCCGAAGGACCGACAGGCTCCACACCCCCACTCCCAACAGCCCCAGGCTCAGCACCCCCAGAAGCAACACCCCCAGGCCCCGCACGCTCAGGCTCAGCACCCCCAGACCCAGTACCCCCAGGCTCCGCACGCTCAGGCTCAGCACCCCCAGACCCAGCACCCCCAGGCTCCGCACGCTCAGGCTCAGCACCCCCAGACGCACCAGAGTCAGCAGCTACCTCGACAGGCTCGACTGCATCTACCTGGGACACACCTGAGGGGGCAGGACCCTGAGGGGGGAGGGGGTCTACCGGGGGGGGACCGGGAGCGAGGAAGAGCGGCGGGGGGGGGAGGGGGGCAGTGCGGTAGGGGAAGAGACGGTAGTACGGAACCAACTCGTCAAACGTGACGTCCTGGGAGGACAGAACACGACGTGAGGTGGGGTGGTAAAACTGCCAACCAGGCGCGTCAGGGGGAAAGCCGAGGAAGACGCAAGGAACAGCACGGGAGGACAGCTTGTCCGCAGACAAGTCTCGGACGAAAGCTCGAGATCCCCAGACACGGAACGCAGACGCATCACCAACCTTCCCCGTCCACCGCAGAGTAGGGGAGGTCTCCGGCAGGGAGACCCGGGGCTGAAGGTTGATCTGATGCGCCGCGTACTGAACCGCGAACGGCCACAGAAAATGGGGAGCAGCCGCATGGATCATGGACGTACGAGCGACATCCATGACCATGCCAATGCGGCGCTCAGCAATCCCATTTTGCTGTGGAGAGGCCGGAAGCGTGAACGTCTGGCGGATGCCCTCCGCACGACAGAAGGCTCGCAGAAGGTCGGAGGAAAACTCTCCGCCTCTGTCGGAGTGCAGACGCAGAACAGGAAAGTCCGAGCCGAAACGCTCTCTGAGCTGGAGACGAGCAACGCGGATCCAGTCGATCAACACCTCAGTGACCTCACCCTCGCTGCGCAAGGGGAAGACAGTGGTGTAACGCGAGTAATCGTCAACCACCAGCAGGAAGTAGCGCTCGTGACCCTGTCCACGGACGCGGGCTGGGCCCCACACGTCCATGTGAAGAGTCTGCAGCGGAGCCTCTGTCGGGGGAAACTCGGAGGAGTGAGGAGCGGCGCGCTGCCGCCCCTCGACGCAAGGAACGCAGGTAGGGGCAGGCCCCAGGGGAAGGGGAGGGAGGGACCGGGGGAGACCAGAGACAAGGACATGGGAGGCCATGCCTCGGAGACGAGGCAAGGAGGGGTGACCAAGGCGGTGGTGCCAGAGGAGGGTCTGGTGGGACAGGAGGCGACACGAGCAGGGGGCAGACTCAGGACCTGACCGAGACGCTGCAGCAAACACCTGACTCGACGCAGCTACCTGACCAGACGCAGCAACCGGGGGAGACTCTGTGGTCAGTGTGTACAGGCTCGACCCCGGTCGACGGGTAAACGTGGCCAAGTGGCGGCCCGTCTGAGCACACGAGCAGTGGGTCACTCGCTGACCCGCAGGAGCGAACTGGTCAACCCCTGCATCCTGAAGGTCAGCACCACTCACCAAGTTCGTAGAGAACGAGGGGAGGTAGAGACCAGACAGGGAGCCGGACGGGGCCGCAGGACACGGGAGGACAGTGGAGTAGCGAGCAAGAACAGGACCCCCAGAGGGGTCTGCAAGGGAGACCGCAACCGGCCGACTGAGCGGCGTAAGGGTGGTGCGGTCTCGAAAGAAGGAACGGGAAGCACCCGAGTCGAGGGTGAAGGTGTGCAAGACCTGCGCCGACGCGGTACCTAAGAGAGCAGACTCACCAGCACCTAGAGCAGCAGACTCACGAGTACCTGGAGCAGCAGACTCACGAGCACCTAGAGCAGCAGCCTCAATACCAGGGTCAGGCGGAACACACACGTAACAGTCATCCTCAGCACTAATAGACACAGCATACATGGCAGCAAGAATAGCATCAAAGTCAAGATCAAAGATAGCTACACCCGACCTGCGTAGATCACCCCAACGAGGGATCTCAGTGGCGTCCGGGAACTGGGCACGCCATGCGTCTGTCAGGCGACCGAAGCAGCGCTGGGTGGCGTGCAGACCGCCACACTGCTCTCCAGTGCGGTCGCCGGTGCGCAGGACGTAAGTACAGGGACCAGCACCCCCAGACCCCTGGCGCCCCGCGTACCACTCACGAAGCTGCTGGGGCGACGGGGTCTCACGAGAGCGCTGCTACTGCTGGGGTCCCCGCTGCACAGCTCCGCCTCTACCAGCTCCACCTCCGCTGCCTCCGCCTCCTCCACCCCTCCCGTCACCGCCACCGCCGCCTCCACCTCCACCTCCGCCACCGAAGCCCCCACCTCTACCACCACCCCCACCCCCACCCCCTCCTCCGCCTCCACCGCCACTACCTCCGCCCCCACCACCTCCTCCAGCTCCCTTGCCCCGCTTGCCCTTGCTGATGCGGCGCCTCTCACTAGGAGCAGACGCAGCGCTGACCGACTCGGTGCCAACAAGGTCGACAGCAGCAGCAGAGGCAACAGAGGGCAAAAGAGGAACGGGGGAGCACCCCTCAAAGAAAGGGGTACGGGGGTCACCACGAGAGGCGCCTACAGCGGTGATACTAGTCTCTGCTGCAAGGAGGCGCTCCTCGAGGAGGTCGACAGTGAGGGTGGTAGGGCAAAGAGAGAGGAAGTGGTCCCTGACCGAGCGGAGAGTGTCAGGGAGTCGAGTGACTAGGTAGTAGAGGGTGATGTACATGGGGGGGGGGTTCTGGGCGCAGAACTCAGCAGGAAGCGCAGCGCGGTAGCGAGTGTCACTAGTGCGGAGGTGCGTAATGAGGTCAGTGACTGTGGCAAAAGCAGCGAGGTCAGGGAACAGGTACGGTAGCATGAGGCGACTAAGCGCAGCAGTGGCAGGGGAGGAGTAGCGTGCAACTACTGCGTCGTACAGAGTCTTAGCACTCTTGTACTGACTAAAGTGCGCGCGCTCAGTAGACGGTAGGTGACTACGCACTGCAAGGCGGGCAGCAGCATCGCGCGTGAGCCACTGCGAGCGAACGGTACTGTCAGCATCAGCAGCAGGGGCAGTAGAGGCACCCGACGTAAGATCAAACAGGGAGAGACCATCCTTGCTATCGCACTGAAGGAAAAGCTGCAGATCATCTAGCCAGACATCAAAGTCAACCGCTCGACCCTCAGCATCAAAGGTGAGAAGACTAGGACTAGCCATGCTAGGAGCAGCAGCAGACTAGCAGCAGCAGCAGTGCAACTGAGCGAGGCAGGACAGTGCGACTCGGCAGGGCAATTAGCAAGGCAGTGCGGCTCGGCCGCGCGGCTCGGCCCGGCTAGGCTCTTACCAGGGGCGGAACGACAGGTCCGGGACTGGGTTGGGGCCGTGACAGGGCCGGGACAGGGTCGGGGCCGAGCAGGGTACTGGACGGGGCAGAAACGGGGCCGGGACAGGGTCAGGGCCGGGGCAGGTCCGGGACAGGGTCGGGGCCGAGCAGGGTCCGGGACAGGGCAGCAACGGGGCCGGGACAGGGTCGGGGCCGGGGCAGGTCCGGGACGGGGTCGGGGCCGGGGCAGGTCCGGGACGGGGCCGAGGTAGGGCTGGGACAGGGTCGGGGCCGGGGCCAAGGTAGGTCCGGGACGGAGGCGAGGCCGGGACGGGACCGGGACGGGGCCCTTTAGGGGTGGCGTAGGGGCCGCGTAGGGGCGGCGGAGGGGCCGCGTAGGGGCCGCGTCAGGGACGGGGCCGGGCCGGGCCGCGTAGGGGCGGCATAGGGGCCGCGTCAGGGGCCGAGGAGGGGCCGCGTCAGGGGCGGCGTAGGGGCCGCGTCAGGGGCCGCGTCAGGGGCCGCGTAGGGGCCGTGTCAGGGGCCGCGTAGGGGCCGCGTAGGGGCCGCATCAGGGGCCGCGTCAGGGGCCGCGTAGGGGCCGCGTAGGGGCCGCGTCAGGGGCCGCGCCAGGGGCCGCGTAGGGGCTGCGTAGGGGCCGCGTCAGGGGCCGCGTAGGGGCCGCGTCAGGGGCAGCTTAGGGGCCGCGTCAGGGACGGGGCTGGGTCGGGCCGCGGCAGGGGTGGCGTAGGGGCCGCGTAGGGGCCGCGTCAGGGGCCGCGTAGGGGCCGCGTCAGGGGCCGCGTAAGGGCCGCGTCAGGGGCCGCGTAGGGGCCGCGTAGGGGCCGCGTCAGGGGCCGCGCAGGGGCCGCGTCAGGGGCCGCGTAGGGGCCGCGTCAGGGGCCGCGTAGGGGCCGCGTAGGGGCCGGGTAGGGGCGCGCTAGGGGCCGTGTAGGGGCCGCGTAGGGGCGCGCTAGGCGACAAAGGGGCCACGTAGGGGCCGCGAAAAAAAAAAATTTAGGGCAGGGCGTTGGGCAGCTAAAAAAAAAAAATTTATGGTGGGCCCTTAGGAAGGAACGGTCCCATGTGGGAACCTGCTCTATACCATGTGAAATGAATAACAGGAGTGAATGAACTAGGAAAGTGTGAGATACAAATATGAAAGCTGTACCCCTTAGTGTCTACCCCACTACAGCCTACATAGGCTAAGACAAATATATCTGACAAGGAGTTGAAGGACCAGGGGAAGCAGGAGAGGCAGGAGCAGCAGGAGCGGCAGGAGGGGCAAGATTAGAGGGGGGCAAGGATGGAGAGGTGAAAAAGCAGGGAGAGGAGGAGCGAGAGGTGGTGTGGCTAAAAGCGCAGGTGCAAGGGAAGGAAGAGAGACTGAGGGAGCTGGAAGGGGAGATGGAGAGGGTGAGAGAGGAGGTGAAGTCCGAGGTGGAGAGGAGGGCAGGCGTGGAGCGGGAGCTGGGGAAGGAGAAGGAGCGGCGGAGAATGGTAGAGGCGTCGAAAGCACATCTGTTTCTGCAGCACCAGTCGGTATAGGAGCAGGTGTACAAGCTGAAGATGATGGTGGAAGGGCAGCGGAGAGAGGTGGAGAGCAGACAAGCGGCGGAGAGGCGAGCAATGGAGGAAGCAGAGGAGGCTGTGAGAGTGCAAGAGGAGCTGCAGGGAGTGATTGAGATGAGAGAGAGAGAGCTGAAGGTGCTGGGGGAGGAGAAGGAGGCTGGGGAGAGGAGGGGGGTGGAGGAGGTGGAGGGGTGGAAGGAGAGAGTGAGGGAGGTGGAGGGAGAGGTGGAGGAGAAGGGGAGGGAGGTTGTGAGGTTGGAAGTGGAGGTGGGTGCGCTGAGGGAGAGACTGGGAGGAGTATTGGGGGAGTTGGAGAGGGTGGGAGGGGAGAGGGATAGGCTGGAGGGGTTGGTGGGGGAGATGGAAGGGCGGGTTCGGGGGTTGCAGGAGGAGAGGGAGAGAGTGGAGAGTGAGAAGAGGGAAGCAGTTGAGGAGGTGGGGAGAGTGAGGGAGGAGAAGGAGGCGGTGGAGAGGAGAGTAGAGGAGATGAGGGAGGAGGAGGAGCGAGTGCGGGAGGAGGTGGAGGTGCTAAAAGAGAGGGTGGTGGGTCTCGAAGAGGAGGTGGAAAGAGAGAGGAGGGCGAAGGGCGAGGCGGAGAGGGAGAACGAGAGGGTGAAAGGGGAACTGGAGAGGGGGAGAGAGGTGGCGGTGGTGCAGAGGCAGCGGATGGGGGCGATGGAGGGTCGTGTGGTGAGCCTGCAAGAGGAGTGTGAGGCGCTGCATGAGGTGGTGGGGGCGACGGAGAGGAGAGTGAAGGAGGTGGAGGAGGAGGGGGAGAGGAGAGTGAGGGAGATGATGGAGGAAGGGGAGAGGAGAGTGAGGGAGGTGGAGGAGGAAGGGGAGAGGAGAGTTAGGGAGGTGAAGGAGGAGAAGGAGAGGGTGGAGGAGGAGATGGGGCGGATAGTGGAAGATAGGGACGAGGTGAGAGCGGAAGTGAGATGTTCACAGGGAGAGGTGGAGGATTTGAAGAGAGAGGTGAAAAGGAGGGAAGAGGAATGTGAGGAGGAGAGGAAAATACGGTGGGAGGTGCAGAGAGAGGGGGCGCGGTTGCGTGAGGAGGTGAAGGAGAGGGAGGATGAGGTGAGGAGGGTGAGAGGACAGGTGGAGCGGAAGGAGAGGGAGGTGGAGGAAATGCAAGGGGAGAGAGACAGGTGGAAGGGCGTGGCAGAGACAAGGGAGAGGAGGGTGTGTGAGATGGAAGGGAAGGTGAGAAAGATGGAGGAGAGGGAGGTGGGATGGAAGGAGAAGGAGCGGGAGTGGAAGGAGAAGGAGCGGGAGTGGAAGGAGAAGGAGCGGGAGTGGAAGGAGAGAGAGGGGGAGTGGGAGAATAAATTGGCTGATTGGGAGGAACGGGAGGGAGAGTGGAAGGAGAGGGAGGAGCAGTGGAAGAAACAGGCGGGGGAAGCTGGGAGGGCTGCAGAGGCTGCAAAGGTGGGGATAAGCCAAGGAAGAAAGCGAGAGGAAGAACTCAGAGAGAAATTGCGAGATGGGGAGGAGGAGGTGGGGAGGCTGAGGCAAGTGGTAGGGGAGATGGAATGGGAACGAGAAGAGGTGAAGGTACTGCTGGCGGAGGGGGAGAGGCGTGTGGCGGAGGCAGAGGGAGAGGTGCAGGGTTTGCGGTGTAGGGTGGAGGAGATGGGGAGGGAGGTGGCGAGGGGAGTGGAGGAGGAAAGGAGGAGGGCTGTGGAAAGGGAGGGGAAGGAAGAGGTTCTGGTGCCAGCAGCAGAAGACGTTGCTGTGGTGGGGAGGGAGGTGGGGGAGCTGAGAGGGGAGAATGAGACACTGAGGGAAGAGATTGAGATGCTGAAGGGAGAGAATGAGACTTTGAAGGGGGAACGAGAGGAGTGGGCAAGGCAGCAGATGCAGGAGAGGGTGCGTGTGGGAGGCATGGGCCAGCAGAAGGGGGAGGGGAGTGGGAGCAAGCTGGGGGAGAGGCAGGTGGAGAAAGTGGAGGAGAAGAGGGGGGAGGTGGAGAGTGTGCAAGCGACGGTTGAGGTACAGAGTAAAATGAAGAGAGAGAGGGAGAGGGAGTTAGAGGCATGGCAGGTGGCACAGGAGGAGGTGAGGAGAGAGGTGAGACGGTTACAGGACGAGGTAGCTGCTGCAAGGGCTGAAACACGGAGGGTGGACGCAGAGAGAAGGGCTGCTGCTGCGGCAAGGGAGAGCGAGGGGGAGGAACGGGAGAGAGTGGAGGGGAAGTGGAGGGAGAGTGAGGAGGTGGTGTGTGTGCTGATGCGAGAAATAGAGGAGCTGAGGCGGGAAGGGCGCGCACGGGAGATGGAGGGGCGGCAGCTAGCAGGAGCAGCGGTGAGTGAGTTGGATAGGCTGAGAGAGCGAGTGGAGGAGGTGGAGGCAGCAGCTGAGGAGACAAGGAGGCTGGTGGTGGTACGGGCAGAGGAGGAGAGCGAAGGAAAGAGTTCAAAGCAGGGGAGTCGGAAAGCTGGTGCTCCTGGTGCTGCTGTTTCTGCTGCTGCTGCTCCTGCTGTTGTTGGCGCTGCTGCTGCTGGTGCTGCTGCATCCAGCTGCTGTACAAGCACTGCCGGGGCGACTGTGCAAGAGCAGGCACGGGGGCGGGGAGGGTCGAGGCAGCAGCGCAAGCAGCATGGGGAGGGGGGCAAGGGCAAGGGCGCGGTGCTGCAGGGGTGGCAGGCGAGGGAGATAGCGGCGTGCATTCATCACATGGAGCACGTGTGCTGGCAGTTCCAGGTGCGCGCACTGGTGGGCTGGTACACTGGTGTGGCGATGGGAGAGTGAGAAGTTGGGAGGTGGATGGGCGAGTGATGTGGTGACTCATGAGTCAACTCAAAAGTCACCTAGTCGCAGCATCCCACGCCCGTCCATCTTGCATGCCATGTGCCTTCTTGGGTGTCATCCCATCAATCCCCCCTCTCCCCTCCGTTCTTCCTGCCCTCCTCTCCCCTTCCGCGTCCCCCTCCCCCGTGGGAGTGAGAGCAGGAGGCGCTGGAGGTGAAGCGGCAGCAGGTGGGGCGATGGGAGGCGGCAGTGAGGGAGGTGGTGCGAGGGGCGGAGGAGGAGAGGGCAGCGCGGGATGCAGCGCTGCACACACTCATGGGGGAGCTGGCAGCATGCCACTCACAGTAAGACCATTGTTGAGTCCACTCAAACATCGTCTCGTCACTTACGCGGGATGCAGCACTGCATGCGCTTATGGGGTAGCTGCCGTCGCACCACTCTCAGTGAGACGATCGCTTTAAGCCAGTGCTTGCCTCCCCCATTCTCTTTCCCCACTGTTCCCTCCCTCCCATAACCCGCCGAATTTCCCTCGTCTACACCCCTGCATTCATTCGAATCCATAACGAGCAGAGATTGAAGTTCTCCCTACTAACAGATTGAGCACATTTGAGCCTCCCACTACTCCTCATTCTTCCCCACCCCCCTCTGTTCCCATCGCTCCCAGGACTCCTTTCTTACTGCCTGCGGTTTATCATTTCCACCCACCCCTCCTCACGACGCCTCAGCCCCACCACATGGCATTTACGCAGTCTCCTCCACACCACACCTCACCACACCACACCACACCACACCACACCACACCACACCATACCACACCATACCACATCCCACCAGAACGCACACGGGATTGCTACTGTGTGGGAAGAAACACCTTTCTTCACCACTCGCCATTCCCCGTCCCTTCCACTCCCTCTCATCTCTTCCCCCCTTCCCTCCTCTCCCCTCCCCTCCTCGTTATCCCTGCCAACAGCAGGCCACAAGCTCCCTCTTCCGCCACCCACCTCGCCTCCACCCTCGCCTTCCACCACTCCCACACGCGGCTGCAGCGACTGAGGAAACAAGCCCGAGTGCTGCTCAGCGAGGCAGAGGGGTGGGAGGGGGGTGGAAGGGTGGGGGAGCAAGCTCGAGAGCTGGTGGGGGGGACAGGGGAGTGGGAGGGGCGTGAGAGGGTGGGGGAGCATGTGGTAGCGTCACCAGCAAAGACACCATCAGCAGCAGCAGTAGTGCCACCACCACCATCAGCCATGGCAGCACCAGCAGAAGCACTACCAGCAGCGGCAGCTGTGTCTATTCATCAAGCAGCCACATCCGTTCTATCTCCACGCTCACACCCACCACCATCGCCATCCGTACCAGCATCGGCAGTAGCAGCAGCATCACTAGCAACAGCAGTAGCAGGGTCAAGGGAAGTAGGTAGAGCAGATTGGCCGAGGGTGGGGGGGATTGCACGGAGAGTGAGGGGCAGCGTGGGCGCGGAGCAGCAGGGGGAGAGTGAGAGCCGGGAAGCATGTGATGCTCATAGCAGCCGAGAGAGGGAGGGAACGGAAGCAGCATGGGGGGAGGGAGAGGAGCAAGTGGACGAGGGGGGGGAGGAGGAAGTGAGCGAGAGGGGAGAGGGGGATGGGGAAGAAGAAGCGATTGGTGCTAGAGCGGGCAGTGGGGCAGTGGTGAGGCAGCAGGAGTGGGTGAAGATGTTTGGAGGGAGCCCTGGAAGCAGTGGGAACGGCGGGAGAAGTGGGAAACGTGGGGGTGTTGGGAGTAGAGGGAGCAATCTGAGGAGGGGGTGGTGGGAAGGAGAGCGTGGTTCTGGACTAAGGGCAGTGAGGGCAGGAAGCGAGGCAGTGACTTGTGCGGCACACAGCAGCACATTGGACGTGTAAGTGCTTATTTTGAGTCGACTCATACCACATCTGTCACACACCGCTCGCCCTCCTCCCCTTCTGTTATAGTCACAATAGGCTTGAATGTGCCTAAAACGAAAGATAGAGAGCACAGACGGATTTCTGCACAGCGACTTCAAACGTTGATAGCGTCCTGCTCACAGCTGCAAATGACTTGATTCAAATTGGATTTGGAGCGTCTTCACGTCGTCTACAATAAGCAATTTAGATTGCACGATTTGATAGATAATTGACGACACGGCGTTGGTTTGAACGAACGGTACTATGGCAGCCACTATAGTCTTAGAACACAAGATAGGAAGAGTTACGAGTTGGGAATGACTCCCAGCTCCTACAAACCCCAAGAGCCGAGGTACAGTGATGTGGAACAGTGCCACACTGTCCCCAACCACGAAGGATCTCGAAACTACCCTCCACAAGGGCCTATACCAAGAGAAATGTTACACTACACAAAGTAATGCAACTATTCTCACTATCTTAAAGTTTACCCTTTTGGAGAGCTTCGAAATCACTTAATTCTTGAAACCAAGGCTCTGGTTCTTCAAGGTAAGTTCTTCCTTGAGTTCTTGGAAGTCTGCTGCGCACACCTGCGACACGCCGAACGTTCCACACACGACAAAATAGAAAAACCGCACACGACACGCAAACGACGACGTGACACGCGACTAGCGATAACTCACTATTGACTCGACACACACATTCAAAATCATGCCTCATCATTCACACACTATTGTAAGCATAAAATATATATTATTTCATGCCCTCATACCATTCCATGCACACACGCATGCACGCACACGGACAACAAGCCGAATGCAAACCGTAGGGTTGCACCAACAAACTCTCCCTCGGATTGTTGGCCTTAGGATCTTGCTCTCTCAGTTCAGAGCCATCCCAGCCAGCTTGCAACACTTCCAATGCTGCTGCTCCACCAGCCTCTTGGTCATCATGTCAGCTGGCTGCCTTGTCGTCTTCACATAGTGCAACTCAACTTCACCCGCGGCCACCATGCTCCTCGTCCAATGCCACTTCACCCTCATGTGCTTGGTGAGGCCATGCAACACAGGGTTCTTAGCAAGAGCAATGGCACCCTGGCTGTCACAGTAGAGTGGGGTAGGTCCTTGCTGCTCCTCCCCCAATTCAGCCAACAAACGCCGCTGCCACACAATCTCTCGTACGGCACGGAAGAGTGCCATATACTCGGACTCCACCGAGCTCAATGCTTGATCCACCTGCTTCTTGCTCTCCCAAGCAGTTGGGCCTCCACCAACACAGCAAATGAACCCTCCAACACTTGTCATGTCCTCTGGTTCTGATGCAAAAGAAGCATCCGAGAATGCGGTGAGGAACAAACGCCCTGGTTCAACACTATCCGCGCCCTTTTGGCGCCTTTGCGCCGCCGCCGAATATTGCAGCCCAACGGTCGGTGTTTGGCCAAGATACTTGGCCACCCTCATTCCAGCTGCTACCTGCTCCTCATTAGGGCATTGAACAACCCTAGCCAACTGTCCGGTAGCAAACGCGACGTCCGGTCGGGTGTTTACCGCCGCGTACATGAGGCTGCCCACCAACGAGTGAAAACGACGCCTCTCCTCTTCACCAACGCTCTCCTCCTCTGGTCCCTTCACACACTTGAACCCAGAGGGAAAGGGTGTAGCCACATGGCCTTCACTCTGCCCAAAATTGGCAGCCAATGCCTCCAGGTACTTTCGTTGATGCACCCGCATGCACCGCTTCTCCACATCGCGTTCCATGTGAAGCCCGAGGTAGAAGCTCACGTCACCAAGTGCCTTGCACTTGAACTTGTCTTGAAGCTTCAGCATCACCTCCTTCACAAGGTCAGAAGAGGGTGAGAAAATGAGGATGTCATCCACATAAACCACCATGAAACTCCTCTGCTCCCTCTCGCCAAGCATGAACAAGGAATGATCGGCGGATGAAGGAGTGAACCCTATCTCCTCCAAAACTCCTCGCAGCTTCAAGTACCACTGCCTAGGGGCCTGCTTCAGTCCATAAAGGGCCTTCTTCAGCCTCAGAACTCTGCCACTACCATCATCAAACCCCTCTGGCTGCGCCATAAAAATCTCTTCCTCAAGGACGCCGTTGAGGAATACCGTTGTGACATCCATTTGTTTCACCACCCATCCTTTGATGGCAACTCCCGCGAGTAGGGTTCTCAGTGTCGTCGGCTTCACCACAGGAGCAAACAACTCCTTATAGTCCACCTTCTCCTTCTGCTGGTACCCCTTTGCCACAAGCCTAGACTTGTAGCGCTCGATCTTGCCGTCGGCGTCGGACTTGATCTTGAAGAGCCACTTGGACGTAATCGCCTTACGCCCCTCCGGTAGCTCCACCAATTCCCACGTTCCGTTCTCCTCAATGCTCTTCAGCTCTCTCTCCATTGCCTTCTTCCACTCCTCAGCATCACTACTCTCCAAGGCCTCCTTGAGAGTTGCTGGTTCCCCCGGCATCTCCACCGGAGAGAAGAACGCGAAGGCACACTCCTCGTAGTCACTCTCCTTGTCATCTCCAACTATAAGTGCCTCTCCGGCCAAGGCTGACTTGGCTGGCTTTCCCAGTGCCTCATAGGTCAGCCTATTAAGGGCTTGAATTCTCCTCTTGCCCCTTCCTTCCTCCTCAGCTGCAGGGACATGAAGGCCTTGGCGTTGCTGCGGGGTGACTCGGATCCGTGGAGCACTCGTAGTGCGAGAAGGAAGTGTCGGTGCACGCTCGCTCACTTGCTGCACCTCCTCCTCTTCTTCCTCTGCATCCTTGGCCTCCTCTCCCCCATTCACAAGGGAAGATTGCCTTGTGGTGGTGCTGCTGCTGCTCAGCTCCAAGGGCAGCTCCACATGCTCCAAACCGGAACTCTTCACCTCCCCAAACCGCATGCCTATCTTCGCCTCATTCTCCGCCTTCCAATCCTTGTACATCAGATTCTCCATGAATTTGCAGTCCCTGCTCACCAAGAATTTCTTAGTGAATGGGTCCCAAAGAAGCCACCCCTTGCTGTTTTGAGCCATGCCCAAGTGCACAGCCCATATCGCCTTGGCACCGAGCTTGTTGTGCCGAAGATGCTTAGGCACGAGCGCCATGCACATGCACCCGAACACCCGAAGCATATCCACCTTTGGCTTCCTTCCAATCCACTCCACATAGGGCACCCATTTGTCTGCTCCCACATGAGTCAAGGCTCTGTTCTTGGCCACACACGCACTCCGCACCGCATCAGGCCAGAAATATTCGGGTAGCCCGGCTTCAATGAGCAACCCACGCGCCGTCTCCGTGATTGTCTGGTTCGCTCGCTCGGTGATGCCGTTCATTGCAGGGGAGTATGGCATGGTAAGGGAGTGCCTTATGCCATTCTTCTTCAGCCACAATGAGAAATCCTTGCTCAGGAACTCTCCCCCTCGATCGGTGCGAATTGCCTTCACTAGCCGGTCTTGTTGCCGCTCCACCATCGGCAACCAATCGGTCTTCACCGTTTCAGCCACGTCACTCTTCTTGGACAGCACGTACACCCAAGTCATGCGAGTGTAGACATCCACAATGGTGAGAAAGTACTCAGCTCCAGCAGCTCCAAGCTTCAAGGGGCCCACCACGTCCATCACCACCTCATCAAGTGGTGCCTTAGCCGTTGCCTCCGAACTAGAGAACGGGTAACGGGTGAATTTGGCTTGCATGCACGTCGGGCAGCCAAGTACCTCATCGGGCTCCCCCTTCACACGTATGCCAGCAACCATCTCATTCTTCACTAGCTGCTGCAAGATGGGCAGGGCCACATGCCCCATTCGCCGATGCAAGGTGAGCCAATCACACTCCCCCGTAGCCGAAGTCGGATTGGAGAATGCCGCACTCGCAATGGTGCCCCATATGCTCTCTCCGTACTCCTCCTCCGCTACTGCCTTGGGGTTCTCCTCACCCTTGTGCTGCTCCTTGGCTGCTGCACCACTCTCCTCATGTTCACCAAGCTTGCTGGTCCCTCCAAGATTGCACTTCTTAGACTCAATCTCCTTAGCGCGACCGTTCGTGCCATCGCCGCTACCAACCGCTTCACCCTTGGTGCTGATGCTTGCTGCCACTTGCCTCTCCTTAGGCATGGGGACCACAGGGATCTGCCACATCTCGTTGTAGACATCCCTATCCTCGTGAAGGTCCCAAAGAATCCGCTCGCCAAGCCTCGCGGTGTAGGTCTTAGCTCCCTTCGAGCTCGTGTCCATGCCGGCCTTTTGCAACCGCCGCACGGAAATCAGGTTGGCAGCAAGGTTGGGCACCCAAAGCACGTTCGAGGCCCACCATCTTCCCATCAGCACCCTTGAACATGGCCTTGCCCATGCCTTTCACCTCTGCTCGCTGCCCCAAAGCCGATGTCACATGCTTCACCGGTGACGGCTCAAGTTCGGTGAGCAAGTCCGCACGAGGTGTCATGCTATAGGTAGCGCCGCTATCGATCACCCAATAGTCCAGGGAGTGTAGGGTGACCTTCCCCACAGCTGCTGGCTCCTCAAAGCCTTCATCCTTCTCTGGACCAGCCGATGCTTGCGTGGACACGAAGAAGAATTGACCCGGAAAGCGATCGTCCCTCGACTCGCTCTCGTTGCCGGCACTCTTCATACTTGCAGCAGCACCTCCGCGACCGCCACGGCCTCCACGGCCTCTTCCTCTCCCTCCTCCTGCTCCTCTACCCTCTTGGCCTTGAGCAGGAGTCCATCCATCAAGGAGTTTGTAGCAATCGCGCCACATGTGTCCGCTCTCGTGGCAAAAATGACACTCGCCGTCGAACCGTCCGCGACCGCGTCCGTTGTTCTTGTTGTCATTGCCGTATCCGCTACTCCCGCGGCCTCCGTTGAAGTTGCTGCCTCCAAACCTTCCTCCTCCACGTCCTTTGCCCCTTCCACGGCCATATCCACGGCCGATGCTTGCTGCCCCGGCGCCATCCGCACTCGCCAACTCACGGCGACGGAAATCCTCTTGAAGGATCGCTCGCTTCACGTCTTCGAGCGAGAGGCGGGGCAAGTCACGATTGAGGTTGATGATGAGAGAGGACCATGACTCTGGGAGTAAGGCCAGCAACTTGGTCTTCTTTTGGAGCTCACTGTAGTTCAAATCAGCTCCCTCAAGCCGCGTCAACAAGTCGAAGAATTTCTGCACCCCTTCTTCAACCGCTTCGTCTTCTTCAATTCGTAGTGCCGCCATTTGCCGTTCCAACACCACCGCTACCGCCGCTGTTGCACGAGCGTGTACACCCTTGAGAGCAGCCCATGCCTTTGGTCCTTTCTCTGGTTCACGCTGGAATGGCTTGATGTGACGGATCTGGCTGCTCCCCAACGCTTGCCCAAGTAGGAGATAGCCTTGTGCGCTCTTCCGCACCTACGGGCTCTTCTCCGGGTCGTTCTCGGGGCGCTTCTCCGTTCCTTCCATCACCTCCAGCAGGTCATAGTGGTCAAAGATGTTCTCCATCTTGAAGGACCATTCAGCAAAGTTGTCACCGTCGAACTTGTCAAGCCCAAACACCCTAGGCTCATCCCTAGGTGGGCCAAGACTTGGTTGCATGGGCGCCATGGCTGAATCACGGGGTTGGCCTTGAGCTTGGGCTTCTCCACTGCCACCAGCAACTCTGCCACCCCTTTCTTCAGGTCCAGCCATTGTCGAAACTGCTCCAAGGGGCTCTGATACCACTTGTTATAGTCACAATAGGCTTGAATGTGCTGAAAACGAAAGATAGAGAGCACAGACGGATTTCTGCACAGCGGCTTCAAACGTTGATAGCGTCCTGCTCACAGCTGCAAATGACTTGATTCAAATTAGATCTGGAGCGTCTTCACGTCGTCTACAATAAGCAATTTAGATTGCACGATTTGATAAAGAATTGACGACACGGCGTTGGTTTGAACGAACGGTACTATGGCAGCCACTATAGTCTTAGAACACAAGATAGGAAGAGTTACGAGTTGGGAATGACTCCCAGCTCCTACAAACCCCAAGAGCCGAGGTACAGTGATGTGGAACAGTGCCACACTGTCCCCAACCACGAAGGATCTCGAAACTACCCTCCACAAGGGCCTATACCAAGAGAAATGTTACACTACACAAAGTAATGCAACTATTCTCACTATCTTAAAGTTTACCCTTTTGGAGAGCTTCGAAATCACTTAATTCTTGAAACCAAGGCTCTGGTTCTTCAAGGTAAGTTCTTCCTTGAGTTCTTGGAAGTCTGCTGCGCACACCTGCGACACGCCGAACGTTCCACACACGACAAAATAGAAAAACCGCACACGACACGCAAACGACGACGTGACACGCGACTAGCGATAACTCGCTATTGACTCGACACACACATTCAAAATCATGCCTCATCATTCACACACTATTGTAAGCATAAAATATATATTATTTCATGCCCTCATACCATTCCATGCACACACGCATGCACGCACATGGACAACAAGCCGAATGCAAACCGTAGGGTTGCACCAACACCTTCTTCTGCCCTGTGCTCGTACCAGCGCAAGTCAGCCCCAGTGACACATGCTCTCACTCACTCACCCACTCACTCACCCGCTCACCCACTCACCCACTCACTCACCCACTCACTCACCCACTCGCTCACTCACTCACTCGCCTATATTCCACTCTCACGAGCCAACCAGACCATCAAAACCACCCAAACAATACCTCCCACCTCGCCACATGCATCACCATCGTCACCCATCTGCCCTGGTTCTCTCTTCGCGTCCCCAATGGCACACCGCTCTACGTCACACCATGATGTTGCCATTACCCTTTTCTGCCCCACCTGCCCCTCTCCCACTCCCTCTGCCCCTCTTTCCCATTCCCCCCATGTGTCAATCTCCCTCTCCCGCCCTCTCCCGCCCTCTCCCGCCCTCTCCCACGCTCTCCCACCCTCTCCCGCCCTCTCCCGCCCACTCTCTCCATCTGCCTCATTACTGTGGCCATGTCTTTTGAGGCGCCTCAATAGCTTTTCCCGTTCACCCCCCTCACCCCCCTTACACCCCGTGCCTCAGAAGCATGCACATGTCGGCGCCTCTGCCCTGCGTCTCTCCAACGGCCCCTCTGCTCCTCGCTCCCCCCATGTCCCTCTGGTGCATGGGCCGCCATGCATGGCGGGGGCACCAGAAGTGGCTGGTGGACAGTGCGTGGATGGACGCACTCAGGCAGGTGTGTGTGATTGTGCATGTGTGTGCATGTCTGTATGTGTGTATGTGTGTGTATGTGTCCTTGTCTAGGTATGCGTGCATGTGTGGATGTGTGCATGTGTGTGTCGGTGTGTGCGTGTGAGTGCATGTGTGCATGTGTGCATGTGTGTATGCGTGCATGCATGCATGCGTGTACATGCGTGTACATGCGTGCATGTGTGTGTATTTCTGTGCATGTGTGCATCGGTGTTAGCATGTGTCTGTGCGTGTGCATGCATGTGTATGCATGTGTGCACCCACACGAGTACGTGCATGGGTGTTAGCATGTGTACGTGCCCCTTGTTGGGGCTGTTGTGGCATCCCAAGCTCCTCATGAGCAAATTGCCTGATACCAATGAATTCCTCATTCCGAATGCCCTCCCACTCCCTTTCCCTTTCTTGTGCCACACCAGGAGCATGTGAGCATGCAGCATGCCATGTTGGATCAACGTCAGCGAATCACCACACTGCAACAGGTGTGCATGCTTCAGCACAAACCCTTCCCCACACCACAACACTTCAATCTCCCTCTCTTGTCCCCATTTTCTTTATTCCTTAACTCCTAATTCCCTCTCTTCCCATTTCATCCCTCCCCCACGCCCCTCTCATCCGCGCCTCCTCACATGCCTCAAATCTTCCTCATACCCCGTTCGCCCCACACCTGTCAGCGCCATGCAGCAGTGCAGAAGGAGCAGCAGCGGTGGGAGGCAAAGGCACGGGAGCAGACCCAAACCGTGCACCAGGTAACCGGGAACAAGGCGCGGTGTGCAATGCAGGAAAGGAGGGTGGCACGCAGGAAAGGAGTGGGGCACGCAGGGGGAGGGTGGCACGCGCTGCAGGGGGAGGGTGGCACGCGCTGCAGGGGGAGGGTGGCATGCGCTGCAGGGGGAGGGTGGCATGCACTGCAGGGGGAGGGTGGCATGCACTGCAGGGGGAGGGTGGCATGCACTGCAGGGGGAGGGTGGCATGCACTGCAGGGGGAGGGTGGCATGCACTGCAGGGGGAGGGTGGCATGCACTGCAGGGGGAGGGTGGCATGCACTGCAGGGGGAGGGTGGCATGCACTGCAGGGGGAGGGTGGCATGCACTGCAGGGGGAGGGTGGCATGCACTGCAGGGGGAGGGTGGCATGCACTGCAGGGGGAGGGTGGCGTGCACTACAGGGGGAGGGTGGCATGCACTGCAGGGGGAGGGTGGCATGCACTGCAGTGGGTCACTTGGAAGGGTGAGCATGAGAGGTTGCTTTGCTGGCAGGAGTAGAGGGGATTACCCGTGCCTGAATGGAGCAGTGCTTGCACTGCACTGCGCCCATGACTCACCCTCTCTCGCTTGCTCTCTCCACACGTGCCCCCTCCCCACTCTTTCGTGGTTTATAATTCGACTCAATGTACGCACTTGCCCCCTCGCCCCGCTCTACTCCTGCATTCCCTTTGCCCCCCCCCCTCAACCGTCACCCCACTCTCAATCCTGCTCCTGTCTCACCTTCGTCCCCCTCCCCTGCAGCTCCCATCACGGCCACCCCTTGCACCCCCTTCCCTCCCCCCCAGCATCTGCAGCGCGAGGTGGTGTGGAGGGAGGCATTTTTCCGGCGACTTAAGAGTCAGCATTCACAAGTCAAGACTCAAAGTCACCCAATGCATCCCGCATCACTCCCCCCCACCCCAACAGCTACGGCGTGAGGTGGTGTGGATGGAGGCAGCACTGGTGGAGCTCATGCGCTGGACCAGCACCTTCAACCGCAACCTGCACACACCCACACACCAGGTGCGGTGCTGTGCTGTGCTGTGCCGTGCCGTGCCGTGCCGTGCCGTGCCGTGCCGTTCTGTGCCGTGACGTGCCGTGTCGTGTCGTGCCGTGCCAATTCTTGCCGTCCCGAGCTTTGAGTCTGGGGTACCTCCATCTGAAGGTGGTTTGGAAAACTAGTGCTTGTACTGCAGGTTTGCACTGTTCTGTCTTCCATTCCCCCCCTTCCCCCCGATCTTTCTTTCTCCTACCCTCACCCATATACTTACTCTTCCACCCTCTGGCCTGCCTCTGTAATCCTTTTGTATCCCAGCATCACCTGCCCGACAGGGAAGTCCAAAGTTAGTTACCAGGGTGAACTATATGTATTCAGCCATTGTCAATTAGTTCAGAAGTTTTCTGTTATATTTTGTACATTGACATGTGTTCAGTCATTTGCTGTATGGAGTGGAGTTTGTAAAAAGTTGTTCCAGAGCTTGTGGTATAAAGAGGTGAATCCGTTGTGTTAGAGTAAGGATCTTGGATAGGATAGGAATGCCTTAGAGAGTTTGGTAACGGAAGTCTTGTGGTAGGAACTCTGATCATAGTTGTTGGAAACAAGTAATTTAACGCTTCTGAAGTATCGAAACAATAACACGAAACGGAGCAGACTACAGCGAAACAACACGCGAGTCAACAAACATAATAGCTGGAGGTTACGCGAAGGTCAAAGGTCGCTGACCTTTGACTCGACGAAAAATACAGCGCGACACCAAGGACAAATAACTGACTCGATATTGAGCAGTTACCCGAGTCGTCACTGTATCGAACCGCAACATAAAAAAACAGATAGAAGTCGCATCTCTTCGTATTCCTTGTAATCATATGTATATGTCGGAAAGAGTGAACGAGAATGAATGAACTATGAAAGAGTTGGGTACAAGTACTAACCCTAATTGGGTTGTACCCCCAAAAATAACAACTATAACATTTTGACACACCCCCATAGGCAAAGTGGGGGAGAACAAGTGGTCACAAGACCAGCCAAGAAAAGCAAAGCAAACTCGGGGTGGATCACAAAGTCACCACACAGTTCGAGCACAAGCAAGGGGCCACAAGGCCAATTCACATGCAGAGTTCTATAAAAGAGAACAAACAATATAGTGATAATACCCTAGCAAGTGCAAGCATGCACATATATATACATAGATCACAGTACAAGCAGAGTCAAGCAGTAAGCAAGTGAGGCAAATTAGGCACAAGACCTAACACATTAGCGAAGCGCTGATGATCACCAGGCGGAAGTGCCTTGGTGAAAACATCAGCAGTGTTGGCCCTAGTGGCCACGTATGCAAGACAAAGCTGGCCACGCTGCTACAACTCTCGAGCAAGGAAGTATCGCAGAGCGATGTGCTTCGTTCTGTGCTCCAGTCTCTGCTGCTGACACAAGGCAATCATGGCCTTGTTGTCTACGTACAGAACTGGAGGCGAACGAGGTTGCTCTCCCAAGTCAGTCAGCAGGTAGGTGAGCTAGCGTAGCTCCTAAGCCATGGCCCCGGCGTAGATCTCAGCCTCACAACTGGAGCTGAGAACCGAAGACGAGCGGCTAGACCGCCAGGAAACAGAGCCAGAGCCAAGGCTGAAGGTGTAACCCTGTGACGACCGCTGCGTAGCTGAGTCGTCAACCCAGGAAGCGTCTGCGTGTCCGGTGAGGACAACTGGACCCCGTCCTCCAAGCAAGAGCCCCATGCCCGAGGTACTGCACAAGTAACGCAGTACCCTCTTTGCAGCATCCCAGTGCACCTTTCGGTGCCTACCGGGAGCCACGTAGCGAGCCAGGAGGCTAAGAGGTTACGCGAGGTCAGGTCGTGTGCACGTCATAAGGTACATGAGGCAACCCACAAGCTCTGGGTACGGACCACTCAGCTCTACGGACTCGTCCAAAGGTGGAGCTGAGAGCGAGTGGCTGGTAGACAGAGGAGTGGGCTGTGGCGAGGAGAACTGGAAGTCGAAGCGCTGAAGGACCTGGTGCACCATGTGTAACTGAGTCAGGGTGATGGTGCGCCGTGCTCTGTCCCGGGTGATCGGCAAGCCAAGATAGCTGCGCAGTTCACCCAGGTCAGTGCAGGTTTGTCTCTTCTGTAGCTCCAACTTCACAAGGGTCAGTGCCTCAGTGTCAGCAGTGGCAAAGACGAGGTCATCGACGTACACAAGGATGTAGAACGGCGGCAGCGAGGTGTCTGTGCGTAGAAACAGCGACGGGTCAGTTGTAGAAGGAGCAAGCCCAAGAGCCGTAAGTGTAGTCCTCAGTGTGTCGTGCCACTCACGAGGCGCCTGGCGGAGACCGTAGACTGGCCTTCGGAGGCTCCACTTGGTACCTGCAGGAAACGACCCAGTGAAGCCAGGTGGGCGGCGCAGCCAGATCTCCTCGTGTAGGCTGCCCTGCAGGAAAGCTGTGCTGAAGTCCAGAGAGTGCAACTCGTAGTCACGTTGAGCACTGACGTGCAGCAACACCTGAAGAGTAGTCATCTTCAGGGTGGGGGAGAAGGTCTGGAAGTAGTCAACCCCCTATCGCTGATTGAAGCCTCGAGCAACGTAATGCGCCTTGAAGGCAGGTGGAGAACCCGATGGCCGCTTCACCCTGAAAATGCACATGCCATCGACTATGTTTGCCCCAGGTGGGGGAACCTCGTCGACGTAGGTGCCTGTGGACTTCTAGGATGCCATCTTGGCATCCATGGCTGCTTGCCACTAGGAGGAGTAGGGACCCGTAATTGCCTCTGCGTAAGAGCGCGGGGTCGGGATGTCTTGTGCATCCGGGTCTCCCTCAGGGGCAAGCAGCATGGAAGCCAAACGAGGTACATCAGCTGCAAGACACTCAAAGTCCTCCTGCTTGTCCTCAAGGACGTCCGTGCCAAGAGCACACTCACCCTCGACGGACGGAGGACTGGCAGACGATGACTCAACAACAACAGCAGTGGCGTAGTCTAAACGGCAGGCGGCAGCAAAGTCAAGCAGCTCAGCAACGAGAGCAGACGCAATAGTAGACTCAAAAGAAGGGTCAGTGACAGCAGTGGCGAGGAGATGAGAGACAGTGGGACTGGCAGCACAAGCACGGTCAGACTCAGGGTCAGGGACCTCAAGAAGAGAGGACTCAGGAGGAGCTGGCAGAGGAACACGCAGTGGAACAGAGGAAGGACAGAGTGCCATAGCGTGCGTGCCAGGGGCAGGAGGAGGATGCGAACGAGGAACGCGACGAGCAGTGCGAACAGACGAGACAGGACGAGACGCAAGCTCACGACGCTCTGTAAGACCGCAGGACTGCTCGGTGTAAAGAGAAGGAGCAGGCAGTGGGGAGGCTGACAATAACGGCGGCTGCGACTAGTCAGGCGGTGGACACAAGAGGGGAGGAGTAAGGCTAGTAGAAGACGGGACACGAAGAACCTGCTGAAGCAGGGGAACGAAGTACGGTCGCGGCCGCACAGTGCCTCCAGCACCTCCACCTCCAGGGTCAACAGCTCCAGCTCATGCAGCTCCAGCGCCTCGCGCGCCAGTGCCTCCAACTCCAGCTCCTCCAGCTCCAGCGCCACCAACACCACCAGTCCCGGCAGCTCTAGCACCCCTGGTAAGAGCACCTCCTGGATCACCAGCCGCAGTACCGCCAGTACCACCAGCTCCAGCACTAACTCCAGCACCTCCAGCTCCAACGTCTCCAGTGCCTCCAACTTTGGTAGCTCCACTCCGAAGGCGTGCGCGCCGAACAAGCCACGCACGCAGCTGCTGCGGAGACAGTCGCGGCGAAGCACCAGCAGGACCTCCAGACGAAGAAGCACACCAAGGCTCAGCACCCCCAAACTCTGCACCCTCCGACTCAGCACCCCCATGCTCAACACCCTCAGGCTCAGCACCCTCAGGCTCAGCACGCCCAGGCTCCTCACCCCAAGGCTCAGCACCCCCAGACCCAGCACCCTCAGACTCCGCACCCCCCGGCTCCGCACCCCCAGACGCAGCACCCCCAAACGCAGCACCTCGAGCAGCACCTGAGCCGACAGCTACCTTGACAGGCGTAGTACCATGGAGAGGGTCTTCTTGAGACACACCTGAGGGAGCAAGACCCTGGGCCGGGAGGGGGTCTACCGGAGGGGGGCCGGGAGCAAGGAAGAGCGGCGGGGGCGGGGGAGGGGCAGAGCGGTAGGGGAAGAGATAGTAAAAGGGTACCGACTCGTCAAACGTGACGTCTTGAGAAGGGAGGACACGGCGCGAGGTGGGGTGGTAAAACTGCTAGCCACGCGCGTCAGGGATAGCACGAGCGGAGAGCTTGTCCGCGGACGTATCGCGAACAAAGGCACGAGATCCCCAGACCTGGAACACCGATGCATCGCCAACCTCCCCCGTCCAACGCAGTGTGGGCGAGGTCTCCGGTAAGGACACACGGGGCCAGAGGTTGAGCTGATGCGCAGCGTACCGGACCACAAACGGCCACAGAAAATGGGGAGCAGCCGCATGGATCATGGAGGTACGAGCCACCTCCATGACTAAGCCAATACGGCACTCAGCAATCCCATTTTGCTGAGGGGAGTCCGGAAGCGTGAACGACTGGAGAATGCCCTCCCACGACAAAAGTCCCGCAAGAGGTTGGAGGAGAACTCACCACCTCTGTCAGAGTGCAGACGCAAGACAGGAAGGTTCTGGCCGAACCGCTCGCGGAGCTGGAGACGGACTGTGCGGATCCAAGGGATCAAGACATCAATGACCTGACCCTTGCTAAGCAAGAGGAAGACCGTGGTGTACCGCATGTAGTCGTCAACGACCAGCAGAAAGTAGCGCTCGCGGCCCTGTCCAGTGACGCGGGCTGGGCCCCACACGTCCATGTGGAGAGTCTGCAGGGGAGCAGTCGTCGGGGGAAACGAGGAGGAGTGAGGAGCCGCGCGCTGCCGCCCCTGGGCGGGAGGGGAGGAAGAGACCTGGGGAGACCAGAGACAAGAAGACGAGAGTGCATGCCACGAAGGCGTGGGAGAGAGGGGTGACCCAGGCGGTGGTGCCACAGAAGAGTCTGGTGCGACAGGAGGCGACACGAGCAAGAGGCGGCTACCTGACCTGACGTGGACACCTCAGCAGACGCAACTACCCGAGGAGGCTCGGTAGCGAGTGTGTACAGACTCGACAATGGCCGACGAGTGAACGTGGCCAGGTGACGCCCTCTTCGTGTGCACGTGCAGATCGACACACGCTGACCCCCAGGAGTGGTGGTAGTGACCATCGCATCCTGGAGGGCAGCGGTACTCACCAAGTTCGTAGAGAACGAGGGGAGGTGAAGACCTGACAGTGAGCCGGACGGAACCGTTGGACACGGGAGGACAGTGGAGGATCGGGCCACGGCCGGGCCCCCGAAGGGGTCAGCCAGTCTGACCGGGACAGGTGCAGGGAGAGGAATGAGAGTGGTGCTGTCACGAAAGAAACAGCGCGAGGCGCCTGAGTCCAACGTAAAGGTGTGCAAGGCCTCAGCAGGCGCAGTACCAGGGAGAGTACCAGACTCACTAGCACCTAGAGCAGCAGCCGCTATACCTGGGTCAGGTGGCACACACCGGTAACAGTCACCCTCAACACTAGCAGACAAAGCATACATAGCAGAAAGAATAGCATCATAGTCTAGGTCAAAGATAGCAACACCAGACATAAGCAAATCTGCCCAGTGAGGGCGCTCGACGTCGTCACCAAACTCAGCACGCCAGGCGTTGTCGAGGCGAGAGAAGCAGCGGTGGTGAGTGTGAAGCTTCCCGCATGTCTGACCAGCATGGACACGCGAGCGAATGACATACGGGCAGCTATCACTACCCCCACACGTCCCACGCTGAAACAACCACTCACGGAGCTGATGGGGCGACTGGGTCTCGCTCCGACGCTGCTGCCGCTGGCCACCACCAGGGCCTCCACGCCGAGGTCCAGTCCTACCGCCACCAGTCCCGCTGCCTCCACTGCCGCCACTCCCACCGCTAGCTCCACCGCCGCCACAAGAGCCCCCACTCCCGCCACCAGTCCCACCGCCGCTACCACCTCCACTGCCCCCACCACCTCCACTGCTGCCCCCACCACCACTCCCGCTGCCACCTCCACCACCACCGCTGCCACCTCCACCACCCTTGTCACCCTTGCCCTTGCTGCTGCGGCGCTTCGCACTAGCAGAAGCAGCCCCGACGTCCTCAGCATCTGGGACGTCTGCAGCAGCAGCAGAGGCGTAGGAGGGGGCAAGGGGGGAGGGGGAGCACCCCTCAAAGAAGGGCGGGCGCGGAGTGCCACGAGCAGCACCTACAGCAACTGCACTAGTCTCAGCTGCGAGGAGATGCTGCTCGAGGAGGTCAACAGTGAGGGAGGTGGGGTCAAGGGAGAGAAAGTGGTCCCTGACAGAGCGAAGAGATTCAGGGAGGCGAGTGACTATGAAGTAGAGGGTGATGAACATCGGGGGCTGGTTCCTGTCAAGGAACTCAGCAGGGATGGTAGCGCGGTAGCGAGCGTCGCTAGTGCGCAGGTGGGAAACTAGGTCCTCTACTGTGGCAAAAGCTGACAGCTCGGGGAACAGGTAGGGTAGTAGCAGTCGGCCTAGCGCAGCAGTGGCAGGCGAGGAGTAGCAAGCGAGTACAGCGTCGTACAGGGCCTGTGCTGTCCTGTGCTATCGGAAGTGAGCGCATTCGGCTAACGGCAGGTGGTTGCGAATGGCTAAGCGGGCAGCAGCGTCGCGAGTAAGCCACTGTGAGCGAGTTGCACTGTCAGCTGTGGCAGGAGGGGCGGTAGCGGCACCGGACGCGAGGTCAAACAGTGTTACACTGTCGTTAGAATCGCTCAGTAGGTACAGCTGCATTTCGTCGAGCCACGTGTCAAACTGAACCGGTCTGCCCTCATGATCGAACGCGAGAACCCTAAGCGATTCCATAGTGGCGCAGCATGTAGGAGCAGCAGTAGCAGCAATAGCAGCAGTAGCAGTAGCAGCAGTAGCAGTATCAGCAGTTGCAGCAGCCGTAGCAGTAGCAGCAGTAGCAGGGGCCGAGGGGCCAAGGGGCCGAGGGGCCTGGAGCCTAGGGGCCGAGGGGCCGAGGTCGAAGGGGCCGAGGGGCCGAGGGGCCTAGGGGCCGAGTATGAAGGGGCCGAGGGGCCGAGGTCGAAGGGGCCGAGGGGCCGAGGGGCCTAGGGGCCGAGTACGAAGGGGCCTAGGGGCCAAGGGGCCAAGGGGCCAAGGGGCCTAGGGGCCCAGGGGCCGAGGGGCCGAGGGGCCTAGGGGCCGAGTACGAAGGGGGGGGGGGGGGGGGGGGGGCGAGGGGCCGAGGGGCCTAGGGGCCGAGGGGCCGAGGGGCCGAGTACGAAGTTGCCTAGGGGCCGAAGGGCCAAGGGGCCGAGGGGCCTAATGCCTAGGGGCCGAGGGGGCCAAGGTCGAAGGGGCCGAGGGGCCGAGGGGCCGAGGGGCCTAGGGGCCTAGTAAGAAGGGGCCGAGGGCCGAGGGAGGGTCGGGCCGCGGGGCCTAGGCTAGGGGCGACGGGGCGACGGGCCGCGGGGCCTGGGCTTTGGCTAGGGGCGACGGGACGCGAGGGGCCGTGGGGCCGAGGGGCCTAGGTTAGAGGCGACGAGGCGACGGGCCGCGGGGCCTGGGCCTAGGCTAGGGGCGACGTGTCGCGAGGGGCCGAGGGGCCTAGGCTAGGGGCGACGGGGCGACGGGTCGCAATGGGCGACAGGGCGCGACGGGCGACGGGAGTCGCGACGGGCGACGGGCGATGGGGGTCGCGAGGCTAGGGGCGACGGGTTGACGGGGCGCGGGGCCTGGGCCTATGCTAGGGGCGACGGGTCGCGAGGGGCCGAGGGGCCGAGGCTAGGGGCGACGGGCGACGCCAAGGGGTGACGGGCCTACGCTAAGGGCGACGGGTCGCGAGGGGCTGTGGGGCCGAGGCTAGGGGCGACGCCAAGGGGCGCCAAACCTAGGGGCGTCGGGCCGGGCTAGAGGTGGCGACGGGCCGGGGCCTAGGGGCGACGGGCGCGAGGCTACGGGCCGGGGCCTAGGGTCAAGAGTGGCTAGCAGGGCAGCAGGTGGTGGGCCAAAAAAAATGCGGTCCTAAGAAGGGACCTACTTTTAAACCATGTCGGAAAGAGTGAACGAGAATGAATGAACCATGAAAGAGTTGGGTACAAGTACTAACCCTAATTGGGTTGTACCCCTTATGGGCTACCCCATTATAGCCTACACAATATAAGATATATAACATTTTGACAATATATTATTGTATCTCTTTGCTTTAATCAACTCATCTTGCTCTCACATACTAGTGCAAGGAGGTTCAGTAAACTTTATTAACATGCTTCCGCAACAACAACATTCCTACTCAAGAGGTCTTAGCCTTTAAAAATATCCCAAGGGCCTTTTCTCAGCCCAACAATAGTGAATGTAAATGACAAAGTTGATTAAAACATAGATTACACACATAATAAATAGATCTAGCTAGCCATGTACTATGAGGGTTACATTCCCTTATTCTAACTACCTTACAAGCAATTCTACAGTGACTCCGACTACTGCACTTCTTCTTGTTACCGACTCGCTGCGTATAACCGTACAGACGGTTACGCCTGTTGCCATTCCTCGATGGTGAGTCAATCGTCGGTCCATATGGTCAACAGTCATGACAGTTGACTCTTGCGACTGTTAACCTTCCTGCCCTTGATACGGGCTGATCCGATACTGCTGCACCTACGGGAATGCTGAACTTCATTCCCTTCATACTCCAACACTCCCCTTCATTCCTGAAGGTGCGCCACGTGGCTCTTTCGAACGACTCCGCACAAGTCCGAGCAGTACTGGAACTTCTGACGTGGCTGTTTCTTCGTAAGAAAATCAGCCGCCATTTCGCCAGTTGGGCAGTAGGTGAGCTGGACCTTCCTTTTGTTGATTTCGTCATTGACGAAGAAGTAACGCAGGGCGATGTGTTTCGTGCGGTTGACGAAGCCCGGTTTGTTTGCGATCTTGATCGCATTTTGGATGTCTCAGAGTAATGTCAGAATAATGAACGAGAGTGAATGAACTATGAAAGAGTTGGGTACAAGTACTCAACCTAATTGGGTTGTACCCCTTATGGGCTACCCCACTGTAGCCTACACAAAGTAAGCAATATAACATTTTGACACACCCCCATACGCTAAGTGGGGGAGAACAAGTGGTCACAAGACCAGTCAAGAAAAGCAAAGCAAGCTCAGGGTGGATCACAAAGTCACCACATAGTCCGAGCACAAGCAAAGGGCCACAAGGCCAGTCCACATGCAGTGTGATATAAAGAGAACAAACAATACAGTGACTGTACCCTAGCAAGTGCAAGCATGCAGGTATATATATAGATCACAGTACAAGCAAAGTCACACAGTAAACAAGTGAGGCAAAGTAGGCACCAGGCCTAACACAGTAGAGAAGCGCTAATGATCACCAGGCGGAAGTGCCTTGGTGAATATATCAGCAGTGTTGGCCCGAGTGGCCACGTAAGCAAGACGAAGCTGGCCACGCTGCTGCAACTCTCGAGCAAGGAAGCATCGCAGAGCGATGTGCTTCGTTCTGTGCTCCAGTCTGTGCTTCTGACACAAGGCAATCATGGCCTTGTTGTCTATGTACAGAATTGGAGGCGAACGAGGCTGCTCTCCCAAGTCAGTCAGCAGGTAGGTGAGCCAGCGTAGCTCCTGTGCAGCCATGGCCCCGGTGTAGATCTCAGCCTCACAACTGGAGCTGAGAACCGAAGACGAGCGGGAAGACCACCAGGAAACATAGCCAGAGCCAAGGCTGAAGGTGTAACCCTGTGACAAACACTGCGTAGCTTAGTCAACCCAAGAAGTGTCTGCGTGACCGGTGAGGACAACTGGACCCCGTCCTCCAAGCACGAGCCCCATGCCTGACGTAC
This sequence comes from Closterium sp. Naga37s-1, assembly GCA_947471745.1. Classification (NCBI taxonomy): domain Eukaryota; kingdom Viridiplantae; phylum Streptophyta; class Zygnematophyceae; order Desmidiales; family Closteriaceae; genus Closterium; species Closterium sp. Naga37s-1. The sequence continues at coordinate 77,165 of CANJKZ010000326.1, forward strand.
TGCACAAGTAACGTAGTACCCTCTTTGCAGCATCCCTGTGCACCTTTCGATGCCTACCGGGAGCCACGTAGCGAGCCAGGAGGCTCAGAGGGTACGCGAGGTCAGGTCGTGTGCATGTCATCAGGTACAAGAGGCAACCCACAAGCTCTGGGTACGGACCACTCGGCTCTGGACTCGTCCGAAGGTGGAGCTGAGAGCGAGTGGCTGGTAGACAGAGGAGTGAGCTGTGGCGAGGAGAACTGGAAGCCGAAGCGCTGAAGGACCTGGTGCACCATGTGTGACTGAGTCAGGGTGATGGTGCGCCGTGCTCTGTCCCGGGTGATCTGCAAGCCAAGATAGCTGCGCAGTTCACCCAGGTCAGTGCAAGTGTGTCTCTTCTGCAGCTCCAACCTCACAAGGCTAAGTGCCTCAGCATGAGCAGTAGCAAAGACAAGGTCGTCGACGTACACGAGGACGTAGAACAGCGGCAGAGAGGTGTTGGTGCGTAGAAACAGCGACCGGTCAGCAGTAGAAGGAGCAAACCCAAGAGCCGCCAGTGTAGTCCTCAGTGTGTCGTGCCACTCGTGAGGCGCTTGGCGGAGACCGTAGACTGGCTGCCGGAGGCTCCACTAGGTACCTGCACGAAATGACCCAATGAAGCCAGGTGGGCGGCGCAGCCAGATCTCCTCGTGCAGGCTGCCCTGCAAGAAAGCTGTGGTGAAGTCCAGAGAGAGCAACTCGTAGTCACGCTGAGCAGCGACGTGCAGCAGCACCTGAAGAGTAGTCATCTTCCGGGTGGGGGAGAAGGTCTGGAACTAGTCAACCCCCTGTCGCTGACTGAAGCCTCGAGCAACGTAACGCGCCTTGAAGGCAGGCGGAGAACCCGGCGGCCGCTTTACCCTGAAAATCCACATGCCATCGACTATGTTCGCCCTAGGCGGGGGAACCTCGTCAACGTAGGTGCCTGTGGACTTCCAGGATGCCATCTCGGCATCCATGGCTGCCTGCCACTGAGAGGAGTAAGGACCCGTAATCGCCTCTGCGTAAGAGCGCGGGTCGGGATGTCTGGTGTATCCGAGTCTCCCTCAGGGGCAAGCAGCATGCAAGCGAAACGAGGTACAGCAGCTGCAAGACACTCAAAGTCCTCCTGCCTGTCCTCAAGGACGTCCGAGCCAAGAGCACACTCACCCCCGACGGACGGAGGACTGGCAGAAGCAGACTCAGCAACAAGAGCAGAGCCGTAGTCGAGACGGCAGGTAGCAGCAAAGTCAAGCAGCTCAGCAACGAGAGCAGACGCAGAAGCAGACTCAAAGGAAGGGTCAGTGACAGCAGTGGCGAGGAGACGAGCGACAGTGGCACTGGCAGCACGAGCGCGGTCTGAAGCAGGGTCAAGGACCTCAGGAAGAGTGGACTCAGGAGGAGCAGGCAGAGGAACACGCAGTGGAACAGAGGAAGGACGGAGTTTCATAACGTGCGTGCCGGGGACAGGAGGAGGACGCGAACGAGGAACGCGACGAGCAGTGCGAACAGGCGAGATAGGACGAGACGCAGGCTCACGACACTCTGTAGACCGCCAGACTGCTCGGTGTAAGGAGAGGGAGCAGGCAGTGGAGAGGCCGGCTGAAACGGCAACTGCGTCTAGTCAGGCGGTGGACACAAAAGGGGAGGAGTAAGGCTAGGAGAAGACGGGACACCAAGAACCTGCTGAAGCACGGGAACGAAGTACGGTCGCGATCGCACAGTGTCTCCAGCACCTCCCGCTCCACGGTAAACAGCTCCAGCTCCTGCAGCTCCAGCGCCTCCAGCTCCAGCGCAACCAGCGCCACCGCCTCCAGCTCCAGTAGCTCCAGGCGCCGTAGGGTCTCCAGCTCCAGCGCCCTCAACACCACCAGTCCCGGCAGCTCCAGTACCCCAGGTACAAGCACCTCCAGGACCAGCAGTAACTCCAGCACCTCTAGCTCCAGCGTCTCCAGCGCCTCCAGCTCCGGTAGCTCCACTCCGACGACACGCGAGCCGAACAAACCACTCACGCAGCTGCTGCGGAGACAGTCGCCGCGAAGCACCAGCAGGACCTCCAGACGAAGCAGCAACCCGAGGCTCAGCACCCCCTGACTCCGCACCCTCCGACTCAACACCCCCAGGCTCAACAGCCTCAGGCTCCACACCCGCAGGCTCAGCACCCCCAGGCTCCTCACCCCTAGGCTCAGCACCCCCAGACCCAGCACCCTCACACTCCGCACCCCCGGGCTCCGCACCCCTAGACGCAGCACCCCCAGACGCAGCACCTCGAGCAGCACCTAAGCCGACAGCTACCTCAACAGGCGCAGGACGAGGGAGAGGGTCTACCTAAGACACACCTGAGGGAGCAGGACCCTGGGGCGGGAGGGGGTCTACCACAGGGGGACCGGGAGCAAGGAAGAGCGGCGGGGGCGGGGGAGGGGCAGAGCGGTAGGGGAAGAGACGGTAAAAGGGTACCATCTCATCAAACGTGACGTCCTGAGAAGGGAAGACACGGCGCGAGGTGGGGTGGTAAAACTGCCAGCCAGGCGCGTCAGGGACAAAGCCAAGGAAGACGCAGGGGATAGCACGGGCGGAGAGCTTGTCCGCGGACGTATCACGAACAAAGGCACGAGAACCCCACACCCGGAACACTGACGCATCCCCAACCTCCCCCGTCCAACGCAGTGTGGGCGAGGTGTACCGTGGACCGTGGTGTACCGCGTGTAGTCGTCAACTACCAGCAGAAAGTAGCGCTCGCGGCTCTGTCCACTGACGCGGGCTGGGGCCCACACGTCCATGTGGAGAGTCTGCAAGGGAGCAGTTGTCGGGGGAAACGAGGAGGAGTGAGGAGCGGCGCGCTGCCGCCCCTCGACGCAAGGAAGGCAGGGCGGAGCAGGCGAGGGCGGCAGGGGAAGCAGAGACTTGGGAAGACCAGAGAAATGATGACGAGAGTGCATGCCACGAAGGCGTGGCAGGGAGGGGTGACCCAGGCGGTGGTGCCATAGAAGAGTCTGGTGCGACAGGAGTCGACACGAGCAAGAGGCGGCTACCTGACCTGACGCGGACACCTGAGCAGACGCAGCTACCCGAGGAGGCTCGATAGCAAGTGTTTGCAGACTCGACCCTGGCCGACCAGTGAACGTGGCCAGGTGACGCCCCGTCCGTGTGCACGTGCAGATCGACACACGCTGACCCCCAGGAGTGGTGGTAGTGACCATTGCATCCTGGAGGGCAGCGGTACTCACCAAGTTCGTAGAGAACGAGGGGAGGTGAAGACCTGACAGTGAGCTGGACGGAACCGCCGGACACAGGAGGAAAGTGGAGGAACGGGCAACGACCGGGTCCCCAGAGGGGTCAGCCAGTCTGACTGGGACAGGTGCAGGGAGAGGAGTGAGAGTGGTGCTGTCACGAAAGAAACAGCGCGAGGTGCCTGAGTCCAACGTGAAGGTCTGCAAGGCCTCAGCAGGCGCAGTACCAGGGAGAGTACCAGACTCACTAGCACCTAGAGCAGCAGCCACTATTCCTGGGTCAGGTGGCACAACCGGTAACAGTCACCCTCAGCACTAACAGACAAAGCATACATAGCAGAAAGAATAGCATCAAAGTCTAGATTAAAGATAGCAATACTAGACCTAAGCAGATCTGCCCAGCGAGGGAGCTCGACGTCGTCACCAAACTCAGCACGCCAAGCAACGTCGAGGCGGGAGAAGCAGCGGTGCTGAGTGTGAAGCTTCCCGCAGGTCTGACCAGCACGAACACCCATGCGAATGACATACGGGCAGCTATCACTACCCCCAGACGTCCCACACTGAAACAACCACTCACGGAGCTGCTGGGGCGACTGGGTCTCGCTCCGACACTGCTGCTGCTGCCGCTGGCCACCACCAGGGCCTCCATGCCTAGGTCCAGCCCTACTGCCTCCAGTCCCACCACCTCCACTGCCGCCACTCCCACCGCTGCATCCACCGCCGCCACCAGAGCCCCCACTCCCGCCACCAGTCCCACCGCCTCCACCACCTCCACTGCCTCCACTAACTCCACTGCTGCCCCCACCACCACTCCCGCTGCCACCTCCACCACCACCGCTGCCACCTCCACCACCCCTGTCACCCTTGCCCTTGCTGCTGCGGCGCTTCGCACTAGCAGAAGCAGCCCCGACGTCCTCAGCAACAGAGACGTCTGCGGCAGCAGGAGAGGCGTAGGAGGGGGCAAGGGGGGAGGGGGAGCACCCCTCAAAGAAGGGCGGGCGCGGAGTGCCACGAGCAGCACCTACAGCAATTGCACTAGTCTCAGCTGCGAGGAGATGCTACTCGAGGAGGTCAATAGTGAGGGAGGTGGGGTCAAGGGAGAGAAAGTGGTCCTTGAGAGAGCGAAGAGAGTCAGGGAGGCGAGTGACTATGAAGTAGAGGGTGATGAACATCGGGGGCTGGTTTCTGTCAAGGAACTCAGCAGGGACGGTAGCACGGTAGCGAGCATCGCTAGTGCGCAGGTGGGAAACCAGGTCCTCTACTGTGGCAAAAGCTGACAGCTCGGGGAACAGGTAGGGCAGTAGTAGTCGGCCTAGAGCAGCAGTGCCTGTGCTGTCCTGTGCTGTCCGAATTGAGCACATTCAGCTAACGGCAGGTGGTTGCGAATGGCTAAGCGGGCAGCAGCGTCGCGCGTAAGCCACAGGGAGCGAGTCGCACTGTCAGCTGTGGCGGGAGGGGCAGTAGCAGCGCCTGACGCTAGGTCAAACAGCGAAACACTGTCGTTAGAATCGCTCAGTAGGTGCAGCTGCAGATCATCAAGCCACGTGTTAAACTGAATCGGTCTGCCCTCATGATCAAATGCTAGAACTCGAAGCGAAGCCATCGAGGCACAGTACGTAGGAGCAGTATTGGCAGCAGTAGCAGTAGCAGAAGTAGTAAGAGCAGCAGCTGGGGGCGAGGGGCGGAGGGGCCTAGGGGCCAAGGGGCCAAGGTGCCGGGGGCCTAGGGGCCAGGGGGCCGAGGGGCCGAGGGGCCGAGGTCGAAGGGGCCGAGGGGCCTGGGGTCTAGAGGCCGAGGGGCCAAACACGAAGGGGGGGGGGGGGGGGGGGGGGGGGGGGGAGGGGCCGAGGGGCCAAGGGGCCGAGGGGCCTGGGGCCTAGGGGCCAAGGGGCTGAGGTTCAGAGGGGCCGTGGGGCCTAGGGGCCGAGGGGCCAAACACAAAGGGGGGCCGAGGGGCCGAGGCTAGGGTCCGAGGGGCCTGGGGTCTAGGGGCCGAGGGGCCAAACACGAAGGGGGGGGGCGGGCAAGGGGCCGAGGGGCCGAGGCTAGGGCGACGGGTCGCTAGGGGCCGAGGCTAGGGCGACAGGGCAACGGGTCGCTAGGGGCCGCGGCTAGGGGCGACGGGGCGACGGGTCGCTAGGGGCCGAGGCTAGGGCGTCGGGGCCAAGGGGCCGCGGCTAGGGGCGACGGGGCCAAGGGGCCGTGGCTAGGGGCGACGGGTCGCTAGTGGGCGAGGCTAGGGCGACGGGGCGACGGGTTGCTAGGGGCCGCGGCTAGGGGCGACGGGGCGACGGGTCGCTAGGGGCCGAGGCTAGGGCGACGGGGCGACGGGGCCAAGGGGCCGCGGCTAGGGGCGACGGGGCCAAGGGGCCGTGGCTAGGGGCGACGGGGCCAAGGGGTCGGGCTAGAGCCGACGGGTCTGGGCCTAGGGGGCCAACGGGTCGCGAGGTTGGCTAGCAGGGGAGCAGGTGGTGGGCAAAAAAAAAACGGTCCTAGAAGGGACCTGCTCTGAAACCATGTCAGAATAATGAACGAGAGTGAATGAACTATGAAAGAGTTGGGTACAAGTACTAACCCTAATTGGGTTGTACCCCTTATGGGCTACCCCACTATAACCTACACAAAGTAAGCAATATAACATTTTGACAAGTAACTTGAAGGACCCGTTTATCGCCGTCTTCATTTCCTGTACGAGCTCCGTGAGGTAGAGTCCTTCGCGAACTGCTGCACTCGCTGCGATGAATTCTGCTTCTGCTAACGAAAGGGCAATGAGCTCCTGCTTCTGTGAGTTCCAGGAGATGGTTCTTGCAGGCTCAAGTTTGAAAATGAAGCCTGTGCGGGACCTCCTGATGTCTGCGTCCCCAGCATGGTCAGCATCTATGTAGCCGGTAAGCTGTAGAGTAGCCGTTAGATTCGCTTTGTAGGTGAGGCCGGCATCGGGCGTAGAGACGAAGTACTGTAAGGCGCGTCGCAGGTCTGCCATGTTCTCCCCTTCAGGTCGGCGCAAATACTGGGCGAGCTGGCTGGCGATGTAGGATAGGTCCGAGCGGCATGTGACGGCGGCGAACAGTAGACACCCGAGCTGCTGCTGGTAGAGACGATGGTCGGCCAGTGAGAGAGGGGTGGTATCGGGCTCGTGGATAGGCGGAGGAGTGCGGAACGGGGTGGTGATGCCGACGGGGGCGATGCCGAACTTCTTAGCGAGGGTCTCGGCATATTTTGCGGCGAAGAGGTGGATCATGTCGGCGGTCTGAGTGACGTTGAGGCCGAGAAATTGAGTGACATCGTGATCGATGGTCAAATCTAGTTTTTCCTTGATATCGTGCTCGTAGCGATCAAGCAGCTCTGTGTTGTCCCCGGTGTAGAGCAGGTCATTCACGTAGGCGACGAGCAGGATGAAGCTGCCGCAGGATTCGAGACGGTACATCCCCTGGTCGTGGGGAAGTTGCTGGAAGCCGAGCTCGATGAGCACGGTGGGAAGGTACTACTGCAAGATGCGTGGTGCCTGCTTGATGCCATACAGGGACTTCTAGAGAAGATACATGGCATCGCCGTCTTCCTCGAAAGCGTGCGGCTGCTCGACGTAGATGATGGCATTGAGGATCGCGTAGAGGAACGCGTTTGACACGTCGATATTTCGCAGTGGACGCTGATTTATGGCTGCGACGCAGATGAGAATGCGGACAGAGGTGTGTTTTATCATAGTCCACGAACTAAGTCTGTTCGAAGCCGCGGATGACCCATCGTGCTTTGTACTTGTCAATAGTCCCATCCGCGAGAGTCTTGATCCTGAAAACCCACTTCCCTGTGAGAATCTTTCTCCCCTTTGCGTGTCGTGGTACCAGCCTCCAGGTGCCACGCCGCTGCAGCGCAGCGACTTCTGCGGCCATGGCTGCTCTCCATTTCTCAGCATCGAGCCCGCTGAGGGCTTGGCGAACGGTGGTGGGCTCGACCAGATGCTGGTTACCCCGAACGGCGACAGCGAGACCGAGGATGCGAAGGCCTGTGAGGTTGGATTCAGCTACGTTGGTAACTTCCACCATGTCATCGTCGTCGCCAGGGACGTCGCGAACGGTATCGCGAGAAGAATTGCGAGCTGTGTCTTCGTCCATGGGTGAGTGCATTTTCTGCACTTGCGTAATCGTGTTGTGCTTGTACTGCTTCGTGTTGATCAATGTCCGTTGGGAAGAATGCTACCGTCCCGAACTCCTCTGTAACGGGTACAAATGGTGCCTCATCCCCAGCTGGCTCGTCTGGCTGTTCTCCCGCCACGTCGACATCATCTTCGTCATTGGCGTAGCTGTGTTGTCCCTGAAAAATGTTGTCCGGTGCGTTTTGTGCAGTGCGGTGCTGGCGGTACAGTGGCAGGGTCAGTCTTTCGTAGAAGATGCAGTCACGTGAACGCGTGAGCTGGTGGGTGGCAAAGTCCAGGATTGTCCAGGCGTGGTATTCGGATTCGATTCCGAAGTGAATGCCCCACCGAGCGCGGTCTTCAAATTTTATGGTCCGGGCAGTGTGAGGGCGGTACTGTACCATGCACCCGAAGACACGCAGCATGTGTGTGTCGGGGTGTTTGTCGGTCCACTCCTTGAAATGTGAGGTGTTGTTGGGCAGTGCTTTCAAAGAAAGCATGTTGTGCAGATGAACTGCATGTGCCATCGCGAAGGGCCAATGTTTGGTTGGCACAGCTGACTGCTTCATGAGGGCTCGCATTTTTGTCGCGAGGCTCCTGTTGGTTCGCTCCGCCAATCCCTATTGCTTGTGAGTGTAGGGGAGGGAAATCATCCTCTTGATTCCCTTCTGCTTGCAGAGGGTTTTGAACTCCTTCGTCTGGTACTCTAGGGCTCCGTCCGTTTGAAATGCCTTCAGCTTCTGTCCCTCGCTCTGGGTTTTTGCCATGCTGAGCCAGACCTCAAAGCACTGGTAGGCTAGATAGCGGTTGCTGACATTCACGGCCCAGACAAAGCGGGTGCCAGCGTTGATGAAGGTAAGTGTATACTGGGCTGTGAGAACCAAGAAATCGCTGTAGACCTTCTCGAGCAGCTTGAAGCGTTCGGCTCCAGGAATCTTCTCGGCAAAGGGTGTGTGACGCAGCGCAGCTGCCGGGCAGACGGTGCAGTTGGGTAAGTTGGTTCTTGGCTTGATTAGCTTTCCATCTGACAGCAACAGTGTGTCTGCCGCAAAGACGTTTGCGTTGATGCAGTTGTTGAGCACTTCAATTGATGGGTGCCCGAAGCGTTGGTGCCAGATGTCTCCGTCGGCGCGACATCCCTTTGTAGAGTTCTTTCTCCCGTGCTAATATTGTTTCTGCGCTTTCCTTCCCTACTTGTTCCGCAGTTTCGTCAGGTACGGTAACTTGAACTGCCGCTGCTTGAAGTGTCGCGCTGTGGTATGTTCCGCTGGTGTCGCCATTGGTAGAAGTGTCGATCGTCACGGGAAGCTCCATTGGCCCTTCGGGAGGCAGCGGTGTGACTCGTGGACGACGATCTTCCGGCTGTGTGATTTCTCCTTCTTCGAAGTCAGTGTCGCCGATCGCTACTCCCCTTGTCTTGATGCAGAGGTAGTCCCTACCGTCCGTTGTGATGGGAATGAGGTGAGGGCCGTACTCCGTCAGTGACTCTTCTTCCTCTACTTCTGGTGCCTCCTTAGTGACTTCTGGTTCTTCTGCTGCTTCTGCTTCCTCTGCTGCAGGTCCTTCGGCGGCGTTTCCCCATCCAGTTTCAGCAGCGACGGCTTCTCCCAGCGCGGTGTTCTCCATGACCCAGTGTACGTCCACTGTGTCCCAGCCCTCTGTGTTGTTCCAGCCGGTAGGTTGTTGAACGCGGGGCCAAATTGCGCGCGCAAATTCTCTGACTTCCATGTTTGCCGTTTCCGTTGTCGCGACTGCCGTTACTGATGTGATTTCTTCTCTTTCTTCCACTGCTTGCGGTCCTGTGTCCGCAGGGTTCGTGGTTGAGGTGATGGGTACGGCAAGAGCGCGGAAGGTTCCATCGAGGCCGGGTCGTTGATAGTCGGTTTCTTCTGGATGGCTCCACGTTGGTGGTGACGGGTGGCCGGTTGGATCGAGGACAATGATGTGTTGGTTGTCGCTAGAGGTCTTGGGCGATTCGAAGTCGAGCACAAACACTCCTCCTTCGCTTGTCGCTTTTCCGATAAATATCCCATCGTATATTAAGTGAAGCTCGTTTTCTGTTGTTTTCAGGGCGACACCACACTTCATCAGTTGGTCGAGGGATAGGAGGTTGTACTGAAGTTCGGGCACGACGAGGACGTCATTGATGTGGATGCAGTAGCCGGTGTCGTGCGATTCCAGTTGGATCTGACTGCGGCTCCTGGCGTAGATGGTCTGACGGTTGGCGACGGTGATTTCAACCTCGTTGAAGAGCTGTTCACTGTTGAGAATGAAGATACTCGACGACACCATGTCTTGACCGCAGCAACTGTCTAGGTAGCATTTGTTGACCTCCTTCTTTGCCTTGGCGAGGTTTGCGAGATTCAGTGTGATGTGATGCTCCATGTCGTGTTCCCTTTCATAGTCGTCGTAACACCCTTCTTCGTCTTATGCAATTCGTGCAGGTGGCGATTCTTGAATCCACTGTGGCGCTTCCAAGTCGAACTGCATCCCACTGACCGTCAGCTCGTTGTATCGTTCTCTTCTTCGTCTTCAACCGAACCTTCGGGCCGCTCTTGAGGTGGGTATGCGAACATGTCCTCCCAGTTGCGGAAGAAGCGATAGTGCCGGTTTGGGCAAGGCGGCCCCCGACGCACCATGCAAGTTAATACCTTGCTTTTGCCTTTGTCGTTTGTGTTTGCAGGAATACGCGCCGCTTGAGAGGTGCTTGCAACGGCCGGTGGTGACACTGTCTGGCTACGTACTGGAGCTCCTCCTTGCTTGTGAGTCGCTCCTCCCTTCTGGCCATGATTGTTGTTGTTGTTGCCGTTCAGCTTCCAGAATTCTTGGATTGTATGTCCTGTCTTCTTGCAGTACTTGCAGAAGAGTCTTTTCTTGTCCGGCGGCGCTTGCGTATAGAAAGCAATTTTCTCCTTCTTTTTGTACAGGTTGATCTCCTATTGCTCGGCAAGGAGCGAGGCACAAAGGGAGGTTTCGCTGAGGGTTCCTTGCGTGCGAAGGAGCAACTTGCAGTGGCGCCATTCATAGCTCAATCCAGCGAGGATGATAGTGACGAACATATCGTCAGGGAAGTTGCCTCGCAACACGATTGTTGTGATTGTCAAAGGTAAAGGATCGCTCGAACCCAGCTCCTTGAGGATCAGGAGGTCTTCGTGCGTAACTAGAGCCAACGATGCTCATCGGCTGATGGCTCTCCAGGGCGCTGATGCGGGAGATGAGATGCTCGAGGAGCGCCGAATCCACGGTCGTTGTTGTAGAAGCGACATTGGTGGAGGGAAGTACTAGATTTTCTCCAGCCTCTCCGCTGTCTGCGCCTGGCATAATGTTGCCCTTGATGTAAGAATAAGTTGTCAAACTGTTATAATGTTTCTATTGTCTAGGCTGAAGTGGGGTAGCCCATAAGGGGTACAACCCAATTAGGGTTAGTACCTGTACCAACTTTCTTCTCAATGCAATCATTCCCTTGTCCAGTTTCTAATATGGTTTCAGAGCAGGTCCTGTTCCAGGACCGTTTTTTTTAGGGCCCACCGATTAGTTGGCTGCCCGTAGCGCCCTACCCCACCAGTCGCGCTGCCCTGCCTGTCGCGCTGCCCTGTTGGCTGCGTGCTGCCCTGCCCTGCCCGTCGCGCCGCCTTGCTCACTACGCGCCGCCCTGCCCTACGCGTCGCTCCGCCCTGCTCGCCGCGCGCATCCCTGCCTTGCGCGTCGCGCCACCCTGCTGGCTGCGCGCCGTCCTGCCCTGCCCGCGCACCGCCCTGCCGCCTGCCGCGCCGCCCTGCCCTGCCCGGGCGCCGCCCTCCTGGCCGTGCGCCGTCCTGCCCTGCCCGCGCGCCGCCCTGCCCTGCCTGCGCGCCGCCCTGCTGACCGCCGCACCTCCCTGCCCTGCCCATGTACCGCCCTGCTGGCTGCCACGCCGCCCTGCCCTGCCTGAGCGCCGCCCTGCCCTGCTTGAGCGTCGCCCTGATCTGCCCACGCGCGCTTCCCTAGTGCCCACGCGCCGTCCTGTTGCCTGCGTGCTCCCCTGCTCGTCACGTGCCACCCTGCTCTGCCTGCTATGGCTACTCTCAGCGTTCTCACATTCGATCATGAGGGCCGTCCGATCCAGTTCAATACGTGGCTCGATGACTTACAGCTGTACCTACTAAGCCATTCTAGAGACAGCGTTTCGTTGTTTGACCACACGTCTGGAGCCTCTCTCGCCCCTCCCGACACAGTTGACAGTGTGACTTGCTCACAGTGGCTTACCCGTGACGCTGTTGTTCGCTTAGCCGTTTGCAATCACCTGCCGTTAGCCGAACGCGCTCACTTTGGCCAGCACAAGACTACTAAAGCCCTGTACGACGCTGTAGTCGCTCGTTACTCTTCCCTTGCCACTGCTGCTCTCGGAAGCCTTATACTGCCCTACCTTTTTCCCGAGCTGTCAGCCTTTGCCACAGTCGAGGACCTCATCACCAACCTTCGCACTACCAACACTCGCTACCACGCTGCCCTCAAAGCCGAGTTCCTAGACCAAAACCCGCCCCCGAAGTACATCACTCTCTACTTCATAGTCACCCGCCTCCCTGAATCTCTTCGCGCAGTCAGGGACCACTTTCTCGCACTTGACCCCACAGACCTCACTGCCGACCTGCTTGAGAAGCACCTCCTTGCAGTTGAGACTAGCGTAGTCGTTGTAGGTGCTGCTCGTGGCACGCCTCGCACACCCTTCTTTGAGGGGTGTTCCCCCTCTTGCCCCCTCCTACGCTTCTGCTGCTGCTGTTCAGAGGGGAGGTTCTGACGGTGGCCAGAGGTAGCAGCAGCAGCGTCCGAGCGAGACCCCTACGCCCCAGAAGCTTTGTGGGGCTACTGATCTAGGTGCTAGTGAGTCTGCTCTCCTTGGTACTGCGCCTGCTGAGGCCTTGCAAACCTTCACACTTGACTCAGATGCTTCCCGCTGTTTCTTTCGCAACAGTACCACACTCACTCCACTCCCTGCACTTGTTCCAGTCAGTCTAGCTGACCCCTCGGGGGGCCCAATTCTTGCACGTTCCACCACTGTTCTCCCGTGTCTGTCGGTTCCGTCTGGCTCACTATCAGGTCTTCACCTCCCCTCATTCTCTACGAACTTGGTGAGTACCGCTGCCCTCGAGGATGCGATGGTCACTACCACCACTACTGGGGGTCAGCATGTGGCGATCTGCACGTATACATGGACGGGCCGTCACCTGGCCACATTCACCCGTCAGCCTGGGTCGAGTCTGTACACACTGACTACTGAGCCTGCTCAGGTAGCTGCTTCTAGTCACGTGTCCGCGTTAGGTCAGGTAGCCGCCCCCTGTTCGTGTTGCCTCCTGTCGCACCAGACTCTCGTGTGGCACCACCGCCTTGGCCTCCCCTCTATGCCACGCCTCCGTGGCATGCACTCCCGTCTCCTTGTTTCTGGTCTTCCCAGGTCTCGGCCTCCCCTCCCGCCCTCGCCTGCCCCGCCCTGCCTTCCTTGCGTCGAGGGGCGGCAGTGCGCCGCTCCTCACTCCTCCTCGTTTCCCCCGACGTCTGCTCCTCTGCAGACTCTCCACATGGACGTGTGGGGCCCAGCCCGCGTCAGTGGACAGGGCCGCGAGCGTTACTTTCTGCTGGTTGTTGATGACTACACGCGTTACACCACGGTCTTCCCCTTGCGCAGCAAGGGTGAGGTCCCTGATATCTTGATCCCTTGGATCCGCACAGTCCGTCTCCAGCTCCGCAAGCGGTCCCGCCAGGACCTTCCTTTCTTGCGTCTGCACTCTGACAGAGGTGGTGAGTTCTCCTGCGACCTCTTGCGGGAATTTTGTCGTGGGGAGGGCATTCTCTAGTCATTCATGCTTCCGGCCTCCTCGCAGCAAAATGGGATTGCTGAGCGTCGCATTGGCTTAGTCATGGAGGTCGCTCGTACCTCCATGATCCATGCGGCTGCTCCCCATTTTTTGTGGCTGTTTGCGGTCCGGTACGCTGCGCATCAGCTCAACCTCTGGCCCCGTGTCTCCTTGCAGGAGACCTCTGTCAAACTTATATGCTATAGTCTGTTTAGGCTGTCGTGGGGTAGTTCTTATAGGGTACAACACTTTTAGGTTTGCTACTTGTACTCACCTTCTACCTAGTTCAATCATTCATTCGTTCACATTCTAACATGGTATTCTGAGCAGGTTCCCTAGTGGGAACGTTTTTCTTAGGGCCCACCACTAGAAAAAAAAATTCCTGCCCGAAGCGAGCCTCGCGCCTGCCCTAGCTACGCAGTCGCCCGCCCTTCCCTAGCCGGCCCGTCCCGGCCTGTTCCCGGCCCATTGCGGCCCCTTTGCCGCCCGTCGCGGCCCCTCTCCCGCCCGTCGCGGCCCCTTTACCGCCCGTCGCGGCCTGCTCGCCGCCCGTCGCGACCCCCTTACCGCCCGTCGCGGCCTGTTCCTGGCCCGTCGCGGCCCCTTTGCCGCCCGTCGCGGCCCCTCTCCCGCCAGTTGCGGCCCCTTTGCCGCCCGTCACGGCCTGTTCGCCGCCCGTCGCGGCCCCTTTACCGCCCGTCGCGGCCTGTTTGCCGCCCGTCTCGGCCTATTCGCCGCACGTCGCGGCCTCTGCCCAGCAGCCACCCTGTCGTGGTCTCTGCCCTGCAGCCGCCCCCTGTCGCGGCCCTGCCCTGCTGCCGCCCCAGTCGCGGCCCTGCCTTCGCCGCTGTCGCGGCCTCTGCCCTGCAGCCGCCCCTGTCGCGGCCCTGCTCTGCTGCCGCCCCTGACCCGGCCTTGCCCTGCGGCCGCCCACTGTCGCGGCTCTGCCTTCGCCGCCCGTCGCGGCCCCTGCCCTGCAGCCGCCTTCTGTCGCGGCCCTGCCCTGCAGCTGCCCTTGTCGCGGCCCTGCTCTGCACCGGCCCCTGGTAAGCACCCGCGCCGCCCCGCCGCCTCCTGCCCTGCCGCGCCGCGCAGCCTGCTGCCGTGCCGCGCCGCCCTGCCGAGCGGCGCCGCCCAGCCGAGCCGCGCCGCCCAGCCGAGCCTCGCCGCCCAGCCGAGCCGCGCCGCCCTACCGAGCCGCGCTTCCCTCCTTCTTGCACTGCTGCCTCTGCTGCTACTGCTGCTCCTGCTGCTACTGCTGCTACTGCTGCTATGGCAAGCCCTACTGTTCTCACCTTTGATGCTGAGGGGCGTGCAGTTGACTATGACGTGTGGGTTGACGACCTGCAGCTCTTTCTTCAGTGTGACTCTAGGGATGGGGTATCCCTTTTCAATCACACGTCCGGTGTCTCTACTGCTCCTGCTGCCACTGCTGACAGTACGGTTCGCTCGCAGTGGACCACTCGTGACGCTGTTGCTCGTCTTGCTGTTCGTAGTCACCTGCCGCCTGCTGAGCGCGCGCATTTTGGCCAGTACAAGACTGCTCAGTCTTTGTACGACGCTGTAGTTGCACGCTACTCCTCCCCTGCCATTGCTGCCCTCAGCCGCCTCAGGCTGCCGTACCTTTTCCCTGACCTTGCCGCCTTTGCCACAGTCGCTGACCTCATTACCCACCTCCGCACTGGTGATACCCGCTACCGCGCTGCCCTTCCCACTGAGTTATGTGCCCAGAACCCCCCCCCCATGTACATCACCCTTTACTACCTAGTCACCCGCCTCCCTGACTCCCTTTCTTCAGTCAGGGACCACTTTCTCTCTCTTTGCCCCACCGAGCTGACTGTCGACTTGCTAGAGGAGCGCCTTGCTGCAGCTGAGAAGAGTATCTTAGCTGTAGGTGCTTCTCGCGGCGACCGTCGCACCCCTTTCTTTGAGGGGTGTTCCCCTGTCCCCCTTCTCCCCTCTGTTGCTACTGCTGCTGCTGTCGACCTCGTTGGCACGGAGGAGGTCGGGGCTGCGTCTGCCCCTAGTGGGAGACGCCGCAACAGCAAGGGCAAGGGGAGCAAGGGTGGTGGAGGGGGCGGCGGGGGAGGCGGTGGAGGAGGTGGAGGAGGCGGAGGGGGTGGCGGTGGAGGTGGGGGTGGTACTGGGAGTGGGGGCTTCAGTGGCGGCGGTGGAGGTGGTGGAGGCAGCGGCGGAGGTGGTGGAGGCAGCGGCAGCGGTGGTGGAGGTGGCGGCGGCGGTGGTGCTGGTCGAGGTGCAGCCGCGCAGCGTGGAGGCTTTGGTGGTAGCCAGCGCCAGCAGCAGCCGCGCTCCCGTGAGACCCCGTCGGCCCAGCAGCTTCGTGAGTGGTACGCTGGGCGTGGGAGGTCTGGGGGTGCTGGTCCCTGCACTTACGTTCTTCGCACCGGCAGTCGTCGTGGGGAGGCGTGTGGACTGCCGCACACTACGCAGCGCTGCTTAGGTCGCTTGACTGACGCCTGGCGTGCCCAGTTTCCTGACGTTGTTGAGCTCCCTCGCTGGCATGATCTGCTTCTGCAGAATGTGCCTATCTCTGATCTTGATTTCGATGCTATCCTTGCTGCCATGTATGCTTTGACTGATAGTGCTGAGGGTGACTGTTACCTGAGTGTCCCGCCCGACCCGGGCATTGCAGCTACTGCTCTAGGTGCTAGTGAGTCTGCTGCTCCAGGTACTGGTGAGTCTGCTGCTCCACGTGCTGGTGAGTCTGCTCTCTCTGGTACTGCACCTACTGAGGCCTTGCACACTTTCACACTTGACTCAGGTGCTTCGCGCTCTTTCTTTAGAGACAGCACCACACTCACGCCGCTCAGTCGGCCTGTCGCAGTCTCCCTTGCTGACCCCTTTGGGGGCCCAGTCCTTGCGCACTCTTCCACGGTTCTACCGTGTCCTGCGGCCCCGTCAGGCTTGCTGTCGGGACTCCACCTCCCCTCGTTCTCTACGAACTTGGTGAGTGGAGCTGACCTCCAGGACGCGTGGGTTGACCAGTTCGCCCCTGGAGGTCAGCGTGTGACCCACTGCACTTGCTCTCGGACGGGCCGCCACCTGGCCGCCACCTCACCCGTAGGCCAGGGTCGAGTCTGTACACACTGACTACTGCGCCTCCTCTGGTCTCTGCGTCTGGTCAGGAAGCTGCGTCTAGTCAGGTGTTTGCTGCCGCGTCCAGGTCTAGTCCTGCGTCTGCCCCCTGCTCGTGTCGCCCTCTGTCGCACGAGACTCTCCTTTGGCACCACCGCCCTGGTCACCCCTCCTTGCCTCGTCTTCGAGGTATGGCTTCCCGTACCCTTGTCTCGGGTCTACCCCGGTCTCTCCCTCCCCTTCCTCCGGGGCCTGCCCCTACCTGTGTTCCTTGTGTCGAGGGCCGGCAGCGCGCCGCTCCTCACTCCTCCGCGTTCCCTCCGACAGAGGCTCCTGTGCAGACTCTTCACATGGACGTGTGGGGCCCAGCCCACGTCCGTGGACAGGGTCACGAGCGTTACTTCCTGCTGGTCGTTGACGACTACTCGTGTTACACCATAGTCTTCCCCTTGCGCAGCAAGGGTGAGGTCCCTGAGGTGTTGATCGACTGGATCCGCGGTACTCGTCGCCAACTCAGCGAGCGTTTCGGCTCGGACCTTCCTGTTCTGCGTCTGCACTCGGACAAAGGTGGTAAGTTTTCCTCCGACCTCCTGAGGGCCTTCTGTCGTGAGGAGGGCATCCGCCAGACATTCACGCTTCCGGCCTCTCCACAGCAAAATGGGATTGCTGAGTGCCGCATTGGCATGGTCATGGACGTCGCTCGTACGTCCATGATCCATGCGGCTGCTCCCCATTTTCTGTGGTCGTTCGCGGTTTAGTACGCTGCGCATCAGATCAACCTTCAGCCTCGTGTCTCCTTGCCGGAGACCACACCTACTCTGAGGTGGACGGGGAAGGTTGGCGATGCGTCTGCGTTCCGTGTCTGGGGATCTCGAGCTTTTGTCCGCGATACTTCAGCGGACAAGCTGTCCTCCCGTGCCGTTCCCTGCGTCTTTCTTGGCTTCCCCCCTGACGCACCCGGGTGGCAGTTCTACCACCCCACCTCGCGTCGTGTTCTGTCCTCTCAGGACATCACGTTTGACGAGTCGGTGTCTTACTACCATCTCTTTCCCTACCGCGCTGCCTCTCTCCCCCCTCCGCCACTCTTCCTAGCACCAGGTACTCCCCCGGTAGACCCCCTACCCCCTCAGGGTCCTGCCCCCTCACTGGTCACGCAGACGCCTACACAGCGTTGGACGGGGAAGGTTGGCGATGCGTCGGTGTTCTAGGTCTGGGGCTCTCATGCCTTTGTCCGCGATACTTCCGCGGACAAACTCTCCTCCCACGCCATTCCTTGCATCTTCCTTGGCTTTCCCCCTGACGTGCATGGCTGGCAGTTTTACCACCCCACCTCGCTGCCAAAAGCTTGTTAACTTTGTTGCCGCCTGTCGTCTCGACTACGCCGCTAGTCTTGTTGCTGAGTCTGAGTCTGACTGTCCTTCGTCCGTCAGGGGTGAGTGTGCTCTTGGCACGGACGTTCTTGAGGACAGGCAAGAGGGCTTTGAGGGTCTTGCAGCTGCTCTACCTCGTTTTGTGGCCATGCTGCTTGCCCCTGAGGGAGACCCGGATGCACCAGACATCCCGACCCCGCGCTCTTACGTAGAGGCGATTACGGGCCCCTACTCCTCTCAGTGGCAGACAGCCATGGACGCTGAGATGGCATCCTGGAAGTCCACAGGCACATACGTTGACGCAGTTCCCCCTCCTGGGGTGAACATAGTCGATGGCTTGTGGATTTTTAGAGTGAAGCGGCCGTCGGGTTCTCCGCCTGTCTTCAAGGCCCCTTACGTTGCATGGGGCTTTAGTCAGCGACAGGGAGTTGACTTCTTCCAGACCTTCTCCCCTACCCTGAAGATGACCACTCTTCGGGTGCTGCTGCACGTTGCCGCTGAGCGTGACTACGAGATTCACTCTTTTGACTTCAGCACAGCTTTCTTACAGGGCAGCATGCACGAGGAGATCTGGTTGCGCCGCCCACCTTGCTTCACTGGGTCGTTTCCTGAAGGTACCCAGTGGAGCCTCCGGCAGCCAGTCTACGGTCTCCGCCAGGCGCCTCGCAAGTGGCACAAGACACTGAGGACGACTCTTGCGGCTCTTGGGTTTGCTCCTTCGACAGCTGACCCGTCGTTGTTTCTGCGCACCAACACTTCGCTGCCGCCGTTCTACGTCCTCGTGTACGTCGACGACTTGGTTTTTGCCACTGCTGACACTGAGGCATTGGCCCTTGTGAAGTCAGAGCTGCAAAAGAGACACATGTGCACTGACCTGGGTGAGCTGCACAGCTATCTTGGCTTGCAGATCACCCAGTTCTCCTCGCCACAGTCCACTCCTCTGCCTACCGGTCACTCGCTCTCAGCTTCACCTTCGGACGAGTCCGTAGAGCCGAGTGGCTCGTATCCAGAGCTTGTGGGCTGCCTCATGTACCTGATGACCTGCACTCGACCTGACCTTGCCTACCCTCTTAGCATCCTGGCACGCTACGTTGCGCCCGGGAGACACGGACTAGAGCACTGGGAGGCCGCTAAGAGGGTATTGCGCTACTTGTGCAGTACATCGGGCATGGGGCTCGTGCTTGGAGGACGGGGTCAATTTGTCCTCACTGGACACGCAGATGCGTCTTGGGTTGACGACTTGGCTACACAGCGGTTATCACAGGGTTACACTTTCAGTCTTAGTTCCGGCTCTGTTTCTTAGCGGTCTACCCGCTTGTCTTTGGTTCTCAGTTCGAGTTGTGAGGCTGAGATCTACGACGGGGCCATGGCTGCACAGAAGTTACGCTTGCTCACCTACCTGCTGACTGACTTGGGAGAACAGCCTTGTTCGCCTCCCGTTCTGTACGTAGACAACAAGGCCATGATTGCCTTGTGTCAGGAGCACAGGACGAAGCACATCGCTCTGCGGTACTTCCTTGCTCGAGAGTTGCAGCAACGTGGTCAGCTTCGTCTTCCTTACGTGGCCACTTGGGCCAACACTGCTGATATATTCACCAAGGCACTTCAGCCTAGTGATCATCAGCGCTTGTGTACGGTTTGTGGCCGTGTGCCTACTTTGCCTCACTTGCTCACTGCGTGACTTTGCTTGTAGTGTGATCTGTATTCATATTCCTGCATGCTTACCCCTACTAGGTTATGATCACTGTACTGTTTTGTCAAACGTAAGAAAGAGAATGAATGAATTATGAAAGAGTTGGGTACAAGTACTAACCCTGATTGGGTTGTACCCCTTATGGGCTACCCCACTACAGCCTACACAAATGTATAAGCTATTATGTTCTGACACACCCTCATAGGCAAAGTGGGGGAGAACAAGTGGTCACAAGACTAGTCAAGAAAAGCATAGCAAGCTCAGGATGGATCACAAAGTCACCACACAGTCCGAGCACAAGCAAAGGGCCACAAGGCCAGTTCACATGTAGAATGATATAAAGAGAACAAACCATACAGTGATCATACCCTAGCAAGTGCAAGCATGCAGGTATATATATAGATCCTAGTACAAGCAGAGTCAAGCAGTAAGCAAGTGAGGCAAAGTAGGCACAAGGCCTAACACAGTAGCAAAACGCTGATGATCACCAGGCGGAAGTGCCTTGGTGAAGACATCAGCAGTGTTGGCCCGAGTGGCCACGTACGCAAGACGAAGCTGGCCACGCTGCTGCAACTCTCGAGCAAGGAAGTATCGCAAAGCGATGTGCTTCGTTCTGTGCTCTAGTCTGTGCTCCTGACACAAGGCAATCATGGCCTTGTTGTCTACGTACAGGACTGGAGATGAACGAGGCTGCTCTCCCAAGTCGGCGTAGATCTCAGCCTCACAACTGGAGCTGAGAACTGAAGACGAGCAGGTAAACCGCCAAGAAACAGAGCCGGAACCAAGGCTGAAGGTGTAACATTGTGACGACCGCTGCGTAGTTGAGTCGTCAACCGAGGAGGCGTCTGCGTGACCAGTGAGAACAACTGGACCCTATCCTCCAAGCACAAGCCCCATGCCCGATGTACTGCACAAGTAACGCAGTACCCTCTTTGCAGCATCCCTGTGCACCTTTCGGTGCCTACCGGGAGCCACGTAGCGAGCCAGAAGGCTGAGAGGGTACGCGAGGTCAGGTCGTGTGTACGTCATCAGGTACATGAGGCAACCCACAAGCTCTGGGTACGGACCACTCAGCTCTACGGACTCGTCCGAAGGTGGAGCTGAGAGCGAGTGGCTGGTAGACAGAGGAGTGGGCTGTGGCGAGGAGAACTGGAAGCCGAAGCGCTGAAGGACCTGGTGCACCATGTGTGACTGAGTCAGTGTGACGGTGCGCCGTGCTCTGTCCCGGGTGATCTGCAGGCCAAGATAGCTGCGCAGTTCACCCAGGTTAGTGCACGTGTGTCTCTTCTGCAGCTCCGACTTCACAAGGGTCAGTGCCTTAGTGTCAGCAGTGGCAAAGACGAGGTCATCGACGTACACGAGGACGTAGAACGGCGGCAGCGAGGTGTCGGTGCGTAGAAACAGCGACGGGTCCGCAGTAGAAGGGGCAAACCCAAGAGCCGCAAGTGTAGTCCTCAGTGTGTCGTGCCACTCGCGAGGCGCCTGGCGGAGACCGTAGACTGGCCGGCGAAGGCTCCACTGGGTACCTGCAGGAAACGTCCCAGTGAAACCAGGTGGTCGGCGCAGCCAGATCTCCTCGTGCAGGCTGCCCTGTAGGAAAGCTGTGCTGAAGTCCAGGGAGTGTAACTCGTAGTCACGCTGAGCAGCGACGTGCAGCAACACCCGAAGAGTAGTCATCTTCAAGGTGGGGGAGAAGGTCTGGAAGTAGTCAACTCCCTGTCGCTGACTGAAGCCTCGAGCAACGTAACGCGCCTTGAAGGCAGGCGGAGAACCCGGCGGCCGCTTCACCCTAAAAATCCACATGCCATCGACTATGTTCGCCCTAGGTGGGGGAACCTCGTCAACGTAGGTGCATGTGGACTTCCAGGATGCCATCTCGGCATCCATAGCTGCCTGCCACTGAGAGGAGTAAGGACCCGTAATCGCCTAGGTGGGGGACCTAGGCAACGGGCCGGGGGACGGGACCTAGGCAACGGGCCGGGCAACGCAGGGGTCGTGGGGCCTAGGGGCGTCGGGCCGCGGGGCCGTGGGTCGCGGGGCCTAGGGGTCGTGAGTCGCGGGGCCTAGGGGGGGGCAGTGGGTCGCGGTTCGCGGGGCCGTGGGTCGCGAGTCGCGTGTCGCGCGAGGGACGACGGGCGACGGGGGTCTAGGCGACGGGGCGTCGGGGCCTAGGCGACGGGCCGTGAGTGACGGGCCAAGGGGCTGGGAGCGACGGGGCCTAGGCGAGGGGCCGAGGGCGACGGGGTCTAGGCGACGGGGCGACGGGGCCTAGGCGATGGGCCAAGGGGCCGGGAACGACGGGGCCTAGGCGACGGGCCAAGGGGCCGGGAGCGACGGGCCTAGGCGAGGGGCCGAGGGCGATGGGGTCTAGGCGACGGGGCCTAGGCGACGGGCCAAGGGGCCGGGAGCGACGGGGCCTAGGCGACAGGCCGTGTGCGACGGGCCAAGGGGCCGGGAGCGACGGGGCCAAGGGGCCAGAAACGTAGGGCTTCGGGGCCTAGGGGCGACGGGCGCCAGGCTACGGGGCTGTGGCTAGCAGGGTAGCAGGTGGTGGGCCCAAAGAAAAGCGGTCCTAGGAGGGGACCTGCTCTGAAACCATGTCAAACGTAAGAACGAGAATGAATGAATTATGGAAGAGTTGGGTACAAGTACTAACCCTAATTGGGTTGTACCCCTTATGGGCTACCCCACTACAGCCTACACAAATGTATAAGCTATAATGTTCTGACATGTTTGTTCTCGTTTATATAATTCTGCATGTGAACTGGCCTTGTGGCCATTTGCTTGTGATCAGGGTGTGTGGTGACTTTGTGATCCACCCTGAGCTTGCTTTGCTTTTTCTTGACTGGTCTTGTGACCTCCTGTTCTCCCCCACTTTGCCTATGGGGGTGTGTCAAACTGTCATAATGTTTCTATTGTGTAGGCTGTAGTGGGGTAGCCCATAAGGGGTACAACCCAATTAGGGTTAGTACTTGTACCAACGTTCTTCTCAATGCAATCATTCCTTCGTCTAGTTTCTAACATAAGTTATGATAAAGCTTGCTCCGAAGCCTTTTAGCAGTTCCTATAATCCAAATTGGCTCCCATACCATGTTAGAGTAAGGATCTTGGATTGGATAGGAATGCCTGAGAGAGTTTGGTAGCGGAAGTCTGGTGGAAGGTGTTGGGCTGATAAAAGCCCTTAGGATCTTTCCAAGGCTAAGACCTTGAGTAGGAATGTTGTAATTGCGGAAGCGTTCTTAGTGAACTTGTTGAACCAACTTGCACTAGTGTGTGAGAGCAAGAGATAAATTATAGCAAGGTAATACAAAGGCTTTTATAAGATTACAAGGAATACGAAAAGGTGCAACTAACTGTTTTTTTGCTGTTGCGGTTCGATACAGTGTTGACTCGGGCAACTGCTCAATACCGAGTCAATAGTTTGTCCTTGGTGTCGCGCTGTATTTCGTCGAGTCAAAGGTCGCTGACCTTTGACCTTCGCGTAACCTCCAGCTGTTACTTTCTGTCAACCTCCTCGGTTGAGACGCCGTTGCTCCGCTGTGATTCGCCTCGTTTGTAGTCTATTGTTTCGACAAAACAGGAGCGTTAAATTGCTTGTTTCCAATACTCCTCTTCGCTTCTGGAGTGTCGCTGCTGATGACGTGGCCTTGTCCAGTCAGCAGCATGCAATACTCGACCTTCTGCTTTCCGAGTTTCTTGGTCAAGTAATCGGCTGCCATCTTGGATGTGGGACAGTAGGATAGCTCAAGTCTCCCCTTCTCGATTTCGTCTTTTATGAAGAAGTACCGGAGGGCGATGTGGTTTGTTCGATTCGTGAACCCGTTCTTGTTCGCTATGCAAATGGCCGATTGGTTGTCGCAGAATAGGGAGAAGCTGGGTAACTTAGCCAGCTTTGCTTCTTCCAGTAGTTCGCGAAGGTACAATCCTTCCTTGGTGGCTGAGTAGAATGTGATATATTCTACTTCAGCTGAGGAGAGAGCAATTAGCTCTTGCTTGCTCGATTGCTACAAGATAGGGCCGATAGGTTCGAGTTGGTAGATGAAGCCGGTGCGCGATCGCCTGTTGTCTGGGTCGCCGGCGTGGTCAGCATCCATATAACCGATTAGCTTGGGCGTCGTAGTTCCGGTCTTGTGGTAGGTTAGGCCGATTGTCGGGGTGCTGATGAGGTAGTGAAGTGCACAGTCGAGCTCCGCCATGTGATCTGCTTCAGGCTTCTTGAGATGGGTGGCGAATTGACTAGCTGAGTAAGATAGGTCCGGTCGGCAGGTAATGGCTGCGAAGAGTAGACAGCCTAGCTTTCGTTGGTAGTCGCGAATGCTGGCGGGTTTGAGTAGGGTGGAGGCTTCCTTGCGATTTCCGTCGGTGTAACGATATGGCGTGGTGATGGTAGCTGGAGTTAGTCCGAAGCGTTTTGCGATGGTGTCGGCGTATTTTGCGGCGCTGAGGTATATTGCGTTTTCCCCGTCTTGTATGTTGAGTCCCAGGTACTGTGTCACGGTAGACGATGTCAGAACATTATAGCTTATACATTTGTGTAGGCTGTAGTGGGGTAGCCCATAAGGGGTACAACCCAATTAGGATGAGTACTTGTACCCAACTGTTTGCTAGTTCATTCATTCTCGTTTGTTATTCTCACATGGAATCAGAGTAGGTTACTTTTGGGCCCACCACCTGCTACACTGCGACTACCTCGTACCTAGCCCCGCGCTCGGCCCGTACCTCGCCCGCGATAGGCCCGTACCTAGCCCGCGCTCGGCCCTGTCTCTTGCCCGCGCCCGGCCCGTACCTAGCCCGCGATAGGCCCGTACCTAGCCCGCGCTTGGCCGTGTCTCACGCCCGCGCCTGGCCCGTACCTAGCCCGCGATCGCCCCATCGACACCCGCGCCCGGCTCCGTACCTAGCCCGCGCCCCGTCGACGCCCGCAACCGGCCCGTACCTAGCCCGCGACCCGGCCCCGTACCTAGCCCGCGATTGCCCCGTCGACACCCGCGCCCGGCCCCGTACCTAGCCTGCGCCCCGTCAACGCCCGCGACCGGCCCGTACCTAGCCCGCGACCCGGCCCCGTACCTAGCCCGCGCCCTGTCGACACCCGTGCCCGGCCCCGTACCTAGCTCGCACCCCGTCGACACCCACGCCCGGCCCCGTACCTAGCCCGCGCTCGGCCCCGTTCCTAGCCCAGCGCCCGGCCCCGTACCTAGCCCCGCGCCCGGCCCCTTCCCTAGCCCGCGCCCGTCGATGCCCGCGCCCGGCCCCGTCCCTCGCCCAGCGCCCGGCCCCGTACCTAGCCCGCGCCCGGAACCGTACCTAGCCCCGGCCCGTCGACACCCGCGCCCGGCCCCATCCCTCGCCCAGCGCCCGGCCCCGTACCTAGCCCGCGCCCGGCCCCATACCTAGCCCGCGCCCGGCCCCATACCTAGCCCGCGCCCGGCCCCTTGTTTGGCCCCTCGGCCCCAGTTCAGAGCCCACCGCCCGGCCCCGTTCCTGCCCAGCGCCCGGCCCCGTACCTAGCCCGCGTCCGGCCCCGTACCTAGCCCGCGCCCGGCCCCCCCCCCTTGTTTGGCCCCTCGGCCGCGCCCCTCGGCCCCTTGGCCCCTAACCTCGGCCCCTAGGCTCGGCCTCCTTGGCCCTTGTGTTTGGCCTCTCGGCCCCCTAGGCCCCTCGGCCCCGTACCTAGCCCGCGCCCGGCCCCTTGTTTGGCCCCTCGCCCCCCCCCCTCCCCTCGGCCCCTCGGCCCCTAGCCTCGGCCCCTAGGCTCGGCCTCCTCGGCCCTCGTGTTTGGCCCCTCGGCCCCCTAGGCCTCTCGGCCACCTAAGCCCCTCGACCCCTCGGCCCTCGTGTTTGGCCCCTCGGCCCCCTAGGCCTCTCGGCCACCTAGGCCCCTCGGCCCCCCCCCTCGGCCCTCTTGTTTGGCCCCTCGGCCCCCTAGGCCTCTCGGCCCCCTAGGCCCCTCGGCCCCTCGGCCCCCCCCGTTGTTTGGCCCCTCGGCCCCTAGGCCCCTCGGCCCCGCCCCTTGGCCCCTTAGCTACTGCTACTGCTGCTCCTGCTGCTACTGCTGCCCCTGAGTCCTGCGCCGCTATGGCTTTGCTTAGAGTTCTCTCGTTCGACCCGGAGGGCAGACCTGTAGCATTTGACACGTGGCACGACGATCTGCAACTGTACCTACTGAGCGATCTTAAGGACAGTGTCTCACTGTTTGACCACGTGTCCGGTGCCGCTCCAGCCCCTCCCGCCACAGCTGACGTTTCGACTCGTTCCCAGTGGCTGTCTCGTGATGCTACTGCCCACTTAGCCATTCGCAACCACCTGCACGCGACCGAATGTGCTCACTTTGGAGAGCACAGGACAGCACAGGCCCTGTACGACGCTGTTGTTGCTCGCTACTCCTTCCCTGCCACTGCTGCTATTGGCAGGCTTCTACTGCCCTACCTGTTCCCTGAGCTGTCGGCTTTTGCAACAGTAGCCGACCTGGTTACCCACATGCGCACTAGCGACGCTCGCTACCGCGCTGCCGTCCCTGCTGAGTTCCTTCCCACGAACCAGCCCCCCATGTTCATCACCCTCTACTTCATAGTCACTCGCCTCCCTGACTCCCTTCACTCTGTCAGGGACCACTTACTCACCCTCCACCCCACCTCCCTCACGGTTGACCTCCTCGAGCAGCATCTCCTCGCAGCTGAGACTAGTGCAGTTGCTGTAGGTGCTGCTCGTGGCACTCCGCGCTCACCCTTATTTGAGGGGTGCTCCCCCTCCCCCCTTTCCTCCTCCTTCGCCTCTGCTTGTTAGAGACTAAGGACGGAGTCTGTGAAGATTAGGAGCCAAAATATCTCAACATCGTTGGGCCTAGTTTCTGAACAGAAAAGTCGAGTTCACAAGAAACGCCGTCGACGGAAATTTCGCGGTTAAAACTTCACCAAACTCAGATATGTTGTAGCTCTACTCCGTGGCTACAATTCCCAAGTTGAATCGTACGGAAAGGTGAAGTGTGTCTTGAGTTATCGATTTCAGCGCACTAGGGGGTATGCTGCCATAGAATCTTAACTCAATCACAAAGTTCACACAAGTTCACACAAGAGAATTGGAGTAGCACTAAACCAGGTGGAAGGGATTAGGAGGACGAGAGGGAAGGTCCCAAGAGAGTCCCCAACCAAGGAAACCCCATGGCATACAATTCCCTTCCCCATAGGCAACCCAACTTTGACCTTTGTCACTATCCCAACCTCCACAATCCACCTCAACCCAACTTGGCCACACTTGCCAACCTGGTTTGGTTTCTCCCAACCATTTGGCAGCAACTACAGTAGAAAAGACGAATTTCCCAACCCCCAAAAGTCTGTACCCCATATTGAGTCAACCCCACAACTTCCCATAGTCACCACAACCAAATATCAAAAGCATACGAACTCCAACGTTCGTAACTTTCTTGTTCGTGCTCCGATTGAAGCGATACTTGGTTCCTCGGAAAGCTCTTGAGCAGAGGAGTCACTTCAGATATCTGCTCAAGCCAAATAACATTCACACACACACTCAGAAAAACCAAACCGCACAAAACACAAATTCTTGTGCACACTCACAACACGCATGCAACGCACGAACATATGATGGGAGGCAGACAGACGTGAATGCGAATGGTAGCATCACTCAACAAACTCCCCCTCTGGCTGCCAACCATCATCCCACATGCCATAGCTCAAGCATGCATCCTCAATGCACACTCATCCCAGCAAGCTTCATGCCCTTCCAATGCTCAGATTCAGCCAGGCGCTTGGTGAGAATGTCAGCCGCCTGCTGATGGGTCTTCACAATCTCCAGCCGCACCTCCTTGTCCAGGAGCCTTCTCACCCAGTGCCACTTAGGCCTGATGTGTTTGGTCAGCCCATGAAGACAAGCATTCTTCGCTAGCTTCACCGCCGACTCATTATCACAGAAAATCACAGTCGGCTCCCTCTGACCAACTCCAATCTCCTCCAACAAACGCCTCAGCCACACCACCTCCTTTGCCCCATGATGCAGGGCCATGTACTCTGTCTCACACGAGGACTGCCCCACCTCATTCTGCTTCTTACTGCGCCAGCTCACTGCACCACCTCCGAACAGGCACACATAGCCTCCAATGCTGGTGCCATCCGCTTTCACCGAATTGAAGCTAGCGTCAGTGTAGCAGGTCAGGAGCATCTCCCCCTTGCTCAAATCAGCTGCACTCCTCTGCAGCCTCTGCCTCACAGCACTGTACTCCAAACCCACTGATGCCGTTGCACTCACATAGCGGACCAACCTCTTGGCCGCTTCCAGCTGCTCATGACTGGGGCATGAAACCACACTGGCAAGCCTGGATGTTGCAAAGGCAATGTCAGGCCGTGTGTGATTAGCCGCATAGTTGAGTGCCCCAACCATGGAATGAAAAAGTTTCCTGTCACTCTCACCCACCACCTCCTCATCAGCACAGGGCTCCACAGTGAACCCCGAAGGCAGTGGGGTGGCTGGCTTTCCTCCATCTTGCAGCCCATACTTCTCAGCCAGCCCCTCACAATACTTTCTCTGGTGCAACCTCAACACTCCCTTGTCAAGGTCCCTCTCCACATGCATCCCTAAATAGTACTTCACATCTCCCATCTTGGAGCACTTAAACTGCATCTCCAGCATCTCCTCCATATGCTCAATCATTGCAGACGACTCAGAGAAGAGCAGGATGTCGTCCACATACACCAGGAGCATGAGAAACTGCTCCTTCTCCTGCAGCAGGAACAAGCTGTGATCACACTCACTCTTCTTGAAACCCCCAGCCAGCAGAGTCTCCTCTAACTTGTGGTACCATGCACGAGGAGCCTGCTTCAGGCCATAGATGGCCTTCTTCAGCCTGCACACCCTGCCGCTCCCATCATCCAAACCCTCAGGCTGTAACATGTACAGCTCCTCCAGAATGATCCCATTGAGGAAGGCGGTGGTGATGTCCATCTGCTTCACCCGCCATCCACGGTTTGCTGCCATTGCCAATGACACCCGAAGTGTTGTGCCTTTCCCCACAGGAGCATAGAGCTCGTTGAAGTCCTTTCCCTTTGTCTGCTGAAACCCCTTAGCCACAAGCCTTGACTTGTAGCGGGTCAGCGCCCCATCAGGTCCGTACTTGTGCCTGAAAATCAGCTTGGAAGAAATGGCCTTCTTCCCGGGTGGCAGCTCACACAGCTCCCACGTCTCATTCTCTAGCAGAGAATCATACTCCTCCTTCACACTCTGCTTCCACTTTTCAGCATCGGGCCCGCTCAATGCCTCAGCTAGCGTCTTGGGCTCAGGGACGGCTGCCCAGTAGCAGTGTGCTATCTCATCCTCATCACACTGCTCAGCCACACTCCCAGCCCTTACCACCTTTGGCTTGCCACGGCTTGCATAGGTCAGCCTGTTAGGAGGGCGCACATCCCTCCTAGGACGGTCAGCCGTACGTCCGGCACCTTGTGGAGCACCTTGCTTCTCCTCCTGCTGCTGCTGCTGCTGCTGCTGCTCCACCTCAGGTTCCCCCCCATCATCAGTCACCCCAGAGATCTCCTCCTTGGAGACAGAAACCTCCACCTGCCTCGAAGGCCGCTGCACCTCATCGGCCTCAATGATCAGTGGTGCTGTAGGAAGCTTCTGCTGCTGCTGCTTCCACTCCTTGTAGAACAAGGACTCAAGGAACTTAACATCCCTGGACACAGTCAGTTGCTGGCTCGTCAAGTCCCATATCAACCAGCCCTTGTGGTCCTTGGCAAGCCCCAAGTGCACACCCCATCTCCCAGAAGCTTCCAACTTTCCCCTCTTCTCCTTCGGTACATGAAACACCACCATGCAGCCATAAGTTCTCAGCATGTTGACTGCAGGCGCACTCCCATACCACTTGGTGTAGGGGACCCATTGCTTGTCCCCCACAGTCGCCAGCATCCGGTTCTTCACAACAACGACCTGCCGCAGTGCTGTCACCCAAAACGGATCCGGCAGCCCTGCACGCCCAAGGAGAGTGCGAGCACCTTCCTGCAGGGTCCGGTTGAACCGCTCAGCCACGCCATTCTGCTGAGGGTTGTAAGGCACTGTGAGCTGATGCTGGATCCCCTTCCGCTTCAGCTCCTTCTCAAAATCAGCGCCGATGAACTCTCCTCCGTTGTCAGTGCGGATCACCTTCACCTTGTGTCCGCTTTCCCTTTGTGCTCTCGGCATCCACTCCTTAAGAACAGCCGCTGCCACCTCCCCCTTAGTCTTGAGAGGGTACACCCACACCGCACGCGTGTGGTCGTCCACAATGGTCAAGAAGTAGCGGCTGCCCGAGAGAGAAAGGGCCCTCGTGGGGCCCACCACATCCATGTGCACTAGTGCAAGTGGTGCCTTGGCTGGTCCTGTGCTGCTGCTGAAGGGAAACTTCGTGAATTTGGTCTCAAGGCAGGTAGGGCAGCTCCCAATCTCCTTTGCTCCCCCCTTCACCTCCAGCCCCTTCAAGCACCCATCCTTTACCAACTTCTGCAGCATAGGAATGTTCACATGGCACAGCCTCTCATGCCACGTCTCCCAATCAGCCTCACCACTCCCAGATGAAGCCTTTGCCCATGCAGCTGTCGCATCCACACCAGCAAGCACCTCACCATGTGGCTGCTGTGGCTGCTGCACCTTCTTGACTGCATCCAGGGCCCCAGCAGTTGGTGCAGTCTCCTCTCCTCCCGCAGTTGCTTTAGCCGCTGCCGCTGCCTTTGCCGTTGCTGGTGGTTTCCCCTTCCAAGGGATGATGGGCAGCTGCCACAGGTCCTTGATGCAGCTGCTCTTCTCCTCCAAGTTCCACAGCAGCAACTTCCCAAGCTTTGCACGGCAGCTGGTTGGGCCGAAGGTAACTTCAGCCTTGCTCTTCTGCAGCCGGCGCACAGAAAGAAGGTTAGCGGACAAACCTTCAACCAACAGCACATTCCCAAGCCCCACAAGCTCTCCATTGGCTCCCATCACCTTAGCATTCCCAACACCAATCACAGGGAGCAAAGCACCTGAAGCGGCAGCCACAAACTTGATCTTCCCAGGAGGTTTTACCTCATCAAGCAAATCTTCCCGTGGGGTCATATGACTCGTGCAACCTGAATCGATCACCCAGTGAGTGAGGGGGTGCATCACAACCTTCCCAACTGAACCCACATCACCCCCACTCCCTTGCACATCCTCAACCATGAGGAACATCCCAGGGTCGGCTTTACCTTGTGCACCATCACCTTGTGCACCTGATCCTTGCACAGCGCCACCGCGTGCACGTTCACCACTTGGCGGCTTCATGCCTGGAGGGGCCCATCCCTCAGGCCGGCTGAAACACTTGAACCACGGGTGTCCAGCCTTCTTGCAGTACCAGCACGCACCCTCCATTCGGGTGCTCCCCCTGCCACCAGAGCTCCCATGCCCCTCATTGTAGTCACCTCGGCCTCTCCCTCTGCCAAAGCCTCTCCCACGGCCTCGGCCTCTCCCTCCCCCTCTTCCTCTGCTGCCTCCTGCAGCTCCATACCCCTCAGCAGTTTTGTTGGCAGCACCACCTCCCGTGTGGCGCCTGCGGAAGTCCTCTTGCAGAATCTGCTGCCGTAGCCACTCAGGCGTCCATTTGTCCTGCTGAACGTTGAGGGTGGGGATGAGGTTGTCCCACGAGTTGTCGAGCACCGAGATGATCTTGGTGCACTGTTGCATCTGCGACACTTCGCTGCCCGCCGCTGCCATCCTCGCATAGGTGTCCTTGATCTTGTCAAGGACCGGTTTCACATCATCTCCCGGTTTCATGGAGAGGGCAGCCAACTCCTTCTCCAACACAACCACCATCGGCAGCGTGTTGGGCTGAATCACGTCGCGTAGCAGCTTCCATGTCTTCTGTCCGGAATCATCCAACTCCACCAAATCCTTGATGTGCTGGAACATGTCGTTGTTGACCGATTGGAGGATGAGGTCGTACAGCACCGCGCTCTTCTCAATCCACCGATCGCGGGCATCTCCTTCCCCCGGCATCTTCTCCTCTCCCATTGCAATTTTCAGTAGCTTGTAGCGCTTGAAGGCGCTCCGCATCCGCCCGCTCCATTCCTCATAGTTGGAGCCATCCAAAGCTTCGATCTTGGATGGTGGCGGTTCACTCCTCTTCTCAGCTGCATCTCCACTCCCTTGATTCATCTCCTCTGCTCCCAATCAGAGGTTTCAGCTCCCCCTTTTGCTGGTCACAATGTAGATCCACACAATCTTCACAAGTGTCGGCGCCAACGAACTTTCGGCAGAGTTTCCCCTTAGCGGAAGTCACATCCAACCTCCAGAACTCTACTTAGGCACGCCCACAGGCCATGGTGGGTCTAGGAGGGTCTTCACACTTCAGTAGACTCTCCACAAAGTCCTTAATCAGCTCTGATACCACTTGTTAGAGACTAAGGACGGAGTCTGTGAAGATTAGGAGCCAAAATATCTCAACATCGTTGGGCCTAGTTTCTGAACAGAAAAGTCGAGTTCACAAGAAACGCCGTCGACGGAAATTTCGCGGTTAAAACTTCACCAAACCCAGATATGTTGTAGCTCTACTCCGTGGCTACAATTCCCAAGTTGAATCGTACGGAAAGGTGAAGTGTGTCTTGAGTTATCGATTTCAGCGCACTAGGGGGTATGCTGCCATAGAATCTTAACTCAATCACAAAGTTCACACAAGTTCACACAAGAGAATTGGAGTAGCACTAAACCAGGTGGAAGGGATTAGGAGGACGAGAGGGAAGGTCCCAAGAGAGTCCCCAACCAAGGAAACCCCATGGCATACAATTCCCTTCCCCATAGGCAACCCAACTTTGACCTTTGTCACTATCCCAACCTCCACAATCCACCTCAACCCAACTTGGCCACACTTGCCAACCTGGTTTGGTTTCTCCCAACCATTTGGCAGCAACTACAGTAGAAAAGACGAATTTCCCAACCCCCAAAAGTCTGTACCCCATATTGAGTCAACCCCACAACTTCCCATAGTCACCACAACCAAATATCAAAAGCATACGAACTCCAACGTTCGTAACTTTCTTGTTCCTGCTCCGATTGAAGCGATACTTGGTTCCTCGGAAAGCTCTTGAGCAGAGGAGTCACTTCAGATATCTGCTCAAGCCAAATAACATTCACACACACACTCAGAAAAACCAAACCGCACAAAACACAAATTCTTGTGCACACTCACAACACGCATGCAACGCACGAACATATGATGGGAGGCAGACAGACGTGAATGCGAATGGTAGCATCACTCAACACTGCTGCTGCTGCAGACGTCTCTGTTCCTGAGGACGTTGGTGCTGCTTCGACTAGTGTGAAGCGCCGCAACAGCAAGGGCAAGGGTGGCCGGGGTAGTGGAGGAGGCAGCGGTGGTGGTGGAGGTGGCAATGGGAGCGGTAGTGGGGGCAGCGGTAGAGGAGGTGGAGGCTGTGGAGGTGATGGCGGCGGTGGGACTGGTGGCGGCGGTGGAGGCTCTGGTGGCAGCGGTGGAGGCAGCAAAGGGAGTGGCGGCAGTGGAGGCGGTGGGACCGGTGGTGGCAGGTCTCGACCTCAGCGTGGAGGCCCTGGTGGTGGTCGGGGCCAGCAGCAGCAGCATTGGAGCGAGACCCAGACGCCCCAGCAGCTCCGTGAGTGGTTGGTTCAGCGTGGGGCAGGTGAGGTTAGTGAGACCTGCCCGTATCTCATTCGCACGGATGTCCATGCGGGCCAGACATGCAGGAAGTTTCACACTGAGCGCCGCTGCTTTGCCCGCCTTGACGACGCCTGGCGTGCTGAGTTTGGTGACGACGTCGAGCGCCCTTGCTGGGCGCAGTTGCTTCAGTCAGGAGTTGCTATCTTTGACCTAGACTTTGATGTTATTATCTCTGCCATGTATGCTTTGTCTTTTAGTGCTGAGGGTGACTGTTACCGGTGTGTGCCACCTAACCCAGGTATAGCGGCTGCTGCTCTAGGTGCTAGTGCAGCTGGTACTCCCCCTGGTACTGCGCCTGCTGAGGCCTTGCACACTTTCACGTTGGACTCCGGCGCCTCGCGCTGTTTCTTTCGTGACAGCACCACTCTCACTCCTCTCCCTGCACCTGTCCCGGTCAGATTGGCTGACCCCTCTGGGGGGCCGGTCGTTGCCCGTTCCTCCACTGTCCTCCAATGTCCGGCGGTTCCGTCCGGCTCACTGTCAGGTCTTCACCTCCCCTCGTTCTCTACGAACTTGGTGAGTACCGCTGCCCTTCAGGATGCGATGGTCACTACCACCACTCCTGGGGGTCAGCGTGTGTCGATCTGCACGTGCACACGGACGGGGCGTCACCTGGCTACGTTCACTCGTCGGCCAGGGTCGAGTCTGTATACGCTGGCTATCGAGCCTCCTCTGGTCACTGCATCTGCTCAGGTGTCTGCGTCAGGTCAGGTAGCCGCCTCTTGCTCGTGTCGCCTCCTGTCGCACCAGACTCTTCTGTGGCACCACCGCCTGGGTCACCCCTCCCTGCCACGCCTTCGTGGCATGCACTCCCGTCTCCTTGTCTCTGGTCTCCCCAGGTCTCTGCCTCCCTTACCGCCCTCGTCTGCCCCGCCTTGTCTTCCTTGCGTCGAGGGGCGGCAGCGCGCCGCTCCTCACTCCTCCTCGTTTCCCCCGACGACAGCTCCCCTGCAGACTCTCCACATGGACGTGTGGGGCCCAGCCTGCGTCAGTGGACAGGGCCGCGAGCGCTACTTTCTGCTGGTAGTTGACGACTACACGCGGAACACCACGGTCTTCCACTTGCGCAGCAAGGGTGGGGTCTCTGATGTCTTGATCCCTTGGATCCGCACTGACCGTCTCCAGCTACGCGAGCGGTTTGGTCAGGACCTCCCTGTCCTGCGTCTGCACTCTGACAGAGCTGGGGAGTTCTCCTCCGACCTCTTGCGGGACTTTGTCGTGGGAAGGGCATTCTCCAAACGTTCACGCTTCCGGAATCCCCTCAGAAAAATGGGATCGCTGAGCGCCGCATTGGCCTGGTCATAGAGGTCGCTCGTACCTCCATGATCCATGCGGCTGCTCCCCATTTTCTGTGGCCGTTTGAGGTCCGGTACGCTGCGCATCAGCTCAACCTCTGGCCCCGTGTCTCCTTGCCGAAGACCTCGCCCACACTGCGTTGGACGGGGAAGGTTGGCGATGCGTCGGTGTTCCGGGTCTGGGGTTCTCGTGCCTTTGTTCGCGATACGTCCGCGGACAAGCTCTCCGCCCGCGCCATTCCCTGCGTCTTCCTTGGCTTTGTCCCTGACGC
Source organism: Closterium sp. Naga37s-1 (assembly GCA_947471745.1). Classification (NCBI taxonomy): domain Eukaryota; kingdom Viridiplantae; phylum Streptophyta; class Zygnematophyceae; order Desmidiales; family Closteriaceae; genus Closterium; species Closterium sp. Naga37s-1. The sequence goes on from CANJKZ010000326.1 coordinate 111,759, forward strand.
GCCTGGTTGGCAGTTTTACCACCCCACCTCGCACCGTGTCGTCCCGTCTCAGGACGTCACGTTCGACGAGTCGGTTCCCTTCTACCGTCTCTTCCCCTACCGCTCTGCCCCTCCCCCGCCCCCGCCGCTCTTCCTTCCTCCCGGTCCACCTCCGGTAGACCCCCTCCCGCCCCAGGGTCCTGCTCCCTCGGGAGTGTCTCAAGTAGACCCTCTCCCTGGTACAATGCCTGTTCAGGTAGCTGTCGTCTTAGGTGCTGCTCTAGGTCCTGCGTCTGGGGGTGCTGCGTCTGGGGGTGCTGCGTCTCGGGGTGCGGAGCCGGGGGGTGCGGGGTCTGAGGGTGCTGGGTCTGGGGGTGCTGAGCCTGAGGGTGTTGAGCCTGGGGGTGCTGAGTTGAAGGGTGCGGAGTCTGGGGGTGCTGAGCCTTGGGGTGCTGCTTCGTCTGGATGTCCTGCTGGTGCTTCGCCGCGATTGTCCTCGCAGCAGCTGCGTGAGTGGCTTGTTCGGCGCCCGCACCGTCGGAGTGGGGCTCCCGTAGCTGGAGGGGCTGGAGACACTGGAGCTGGAGCAGCTGGCAATGTAGGCGCTGGAGCTGGAGTAGCTGGAGTTGGGGGCCCTGGTGCAGGAGGCGCTAGGGCCGCAGGAGCTGGAGTTGGAGGCACTGGCGCCGGAGGCGCTGGAGCTGCAGGAGCTGGAGCTGTTGACCCTGGAGCTGGAGGTCCTGGAGACACTGTGCGGCTGCGATCGTACTTTGTTCCCCTGCTTCAGCAGGTTCTTGGTGTCCCATCTACTGGTCTTCCTCCTCCCTTCCTGTGTCCACCGCCTGACCAGTCGCAGCCGCCATTACAGCCCGCCTCCCCACTGCCTGCTCCCTCTCCTTACACTGAGCACTCTGGAGGTCTTACAGAGCGTTGTGAGCTTGCGTCTCGTCCTGTCTCGCCTGTTTGCACTGCTCGTCGTCCTCCTTGTTCGCGTCCTCCTCCTGTCCCTGGCACGCAGGCTATGGCACTTCGTCCCTCCTCTGTTCCACTGCGTGTTCATCTGCCTGCTCCTCTTGAGTCCTCTCTTCCCTGAGTCTGACCGAGCGCGTGCTGCCAGTCCCAATGTCGCTCGTCTCCTTGCCACTGCTGTCACTGACCCGTACTTTGAGTCTGCTGCTGCGTCTGCTCTCGTTGCTGAGCTGCTTGACTTTGCTGCTGCCTACTGTCTTGACTACGCAGCTGCTCTTGTTGCTGACTCTGTGTCTACCAGTCCTCCGTCCGTCGGGGGTGAGTGTGCTCTTGGCACGGACGTCCTTGAGGATAGGTAGGAGGACTTTGAGTGTCTTGCAACTGCTGTACCTCGTTTCGCTTCCATGCTGCTCGCCCATGAGGGAGACCCGGATGCTCCAGACATCCCGACCCCGCGCTCTTACGCAGAGGCGATTACGGGTCCTTACTCCTCTCAGTGGCAGGCAGCTATGGATGCCGAGATGGCATCCAGGAAGTCCACAGGCACCTACGTCGACGAGGTTCCCCCACCTGGGGCGAACATAGTCGATGGCATGTGGATTTTCAGGGTGAAGCGGCCGCCGGGTTCTTCGCCTGCCTTCAAGGCGCGTTACGTTGCTCGAGGCTTCAGCCAGCGACAGGGAGTTGACTACTTCCAGACCTTCTCCCCGACCCCAAAGATGACTACTCTTCGGGTGTTGCTGCACGTTGCTGCTCAACGTGACTACACGTTGCTCCTGACATAAGGCAATCATGGCCTTGTTGTCAACGTACAGAATTGGAGGCGAACGAGGCTGCTCTCCCAAGTCAGTCTGCAGGTAGGTGAGCCAGCGTAGCTCCTGTGCAGCCATGGCCCCGGCGTAGATCTTAGCCTCACAGAATCAAAGACAAGCGGGTAGACCGCCTGGAAACAGAGCCGGAACCAAGGCTGAAGGGGTAACCCTGTGACGACCACTGCGTAGCTTAGTCATCAACCCAAGAAGCGTCTACGTGACTAGTGAGGACAAGTGGACCCCGTCCTCCAAGCACGAGCCCCATGCCCGACGTACTGCACAAGTAATGCAGTACCCTCTTCGCAGCATCCCAGTGCACCTTTCGGTGCCTACCGGGAGCCACGTAGCGAGCCACGAGGCTGAGAGGGTACGCGAGGTCAGGTCGTGTGCACGTCATCAGGTACATGAGGCAACCCGCAAGCTCTGGGTACAGACCACTCGACTCTATGGACTCGTCCGAAGGTGGAGCTGAGAGCGAGTGGCCGGTAGCCAGAGGAGTGGGCTGTGGCGAGGAGAACTGGAAACCGAAGCGCTGAAGGACCTGGTGCACCATGTGTGACTGAGTCACTGTGATGGTGCATCTGTCCCGGGTGATCTGCAAGCCAAGATAGCTGCACAGTTCACCCAGGTCAGTGCAGGTGTGTCTCTTCTGCAGCTCGGACTTCACAAGGGTCAGTGCCTCAGTGTCAGCAGTGGCAAAGACCAGGTCGTCGACGTACACGATGACGTAGAACGGCGGCAGCGACGTGTCGGTGCGTAGAAACAGCGACGGGTCAGCAGTAGAAGGAGTAAACCCCAGAGCCGCAAGTGTAGTCCTCAGTAAGTTGTGCCACTTGCGAGGCGCCTGGCGGAGACCGTAGACTGGCCGGCGGAGGCTCCACTGGGTACCTGCAGGAAACGACCCGGTGAAGCCAGGTGGGCGTCGTACCCAGATCTCCTCGTGCGGGCTGCCCTGCAAGAAAGCTGTAACTCGTAGTCACGCTGAGCAACGACGTGCAGCAACACCCGAAGAGTAGTCATCTTCGGGGTGGGGGAGAAGGTCTGGAAGTAGTCGACCCCCTGTCGCTGACTGAAGCCTCGAGCAACGTAACGCGCCTTGAAGGCAGGTGGAGAACCCGGCGGCCGCTTCACCCTGAAAATCCACATGCCATCGACTATGTTCGCCCGAGACGGGGGAACTGCGTCGACGTAGGTGACTATGGACTTCCAGGAAGCCATCTCGGCATCCATGGCTGCCTGCAACTGAGAGGAGTAGGGACCTGTAATCGCCTCTGCGTAAGAGCGCGGGGTCGGGATGTCTGGTGCATCCGGGTCTCCCTCAGGGGCAAGCAGCATGGAAGCGAAACGAGGTACAACAACTGCAAGACACTCAAAGTCCTCCTGCCTGTCCTCAAGGACGTCCGTGCCAAGAGCACACTCACCCCCGACGGACGGAGGATTGGCGGACGCAGACTCAGCAACAAGAGCAGTGGCGTTGTCTAGACGATAGGCAGTAGCAAAGTCTACTAGTTCAGCAACGAGGGCAGAAGCAGAAGTGGACTCAAATGAAGGGTTGGTGACAACTGTGGCGAGGAGACGAGAGACAGTGGGACTGGCAGCACGAGCGCCGTCAGACTCAGGGTCAGGGACTGCAGGAAGAGAAGACGCAGGAGGAGGAGGCAGAGGAACACGTAGTTGAACAGAGGAAGGACGAAGTGCCATAGCGTGTGTGCCGAGGACAGGAGGAGGACGCGGATGAGGAACGCTACGACCAGTGCAAACAGGGGAGGCAAGAGCTCAGGCTCACAACGCTCCGTAAGACCACCGGTCTGCTCAGTGTAAGGAGAAGGAGCAGGGAGTGGGGAGCCAGGCTTTAACAGCGGCTTTGACTAGTCAAGCGGTGGACACAGTAGGGGAGGAGGGGAATGAAGAACCTGCTGAAGCAGGGGAACGAAGTACGGTCGTGGCCGCACAGTGCCTCCAGCACCTCCAGCTCCAGGGTCAACAGCTCCAGCTCCTCCAGCTCCTTCGCCTCCAGCGCCAGTGCCTCCAGCTCCAGCTCCTCCAGCCACACCAGCTCCAGGCTCCGTAGGGTCTCCAGCTCCAGCTCCCCCAACACCACCAATCCCGGCAGCTCCAGTACCCCTGGTACGAGAACCTCCAGGACCAGCAGCTGCAGCACCTCCGGTGCCATCTGCTCTAGCAGTAACTCCAGCACCTCGAGCTCAAGTGTCTCCAGCTCTGGCAGCTCCACTCCAAAGGCGGGTGCGCTGATCAAACCACTCGCGTAGCTGCTTAGGGGAGAGAGGCTCCGGCCGGGGAGACAGTCGTGGCGGAGCACCCGCAGGACCTCCAGAAGAAGCAGTACCCCTCGGCTCAGCACCCCCAGACTCCGCACCCTCAGACTCAGCACCCCTAGGCTCCACACCCTTAGGCTCCGCACCCCTAGGCTTTGCACCCCCAGGCTCAGCACCCCCAGACCCGGTAACCTCAGACTCTGCACCCCCAGGATCCGCACCCCCGGACGCAGCATCCGGAGCAGCACCTAAGCCGACAGCTACCTCAACAGGCGCAGTTATAGGGAGAGGGTCTACCTGAGACACACCTGAGGGAGCAAGACCCTCGGGGGGGAGGGGGTCTACCGGAGGGGGACCTAGAGCAAGGAAGAGCGGCGGAGGTGGGGGAGGAGCACAGCTGTAGGGGAAGAGACGGTAAAAGGGAACCGACTCGTCAAACGTGACGTCCTGAGAGGGGGAAGACACGGTGCGAGGTAGGGTGGTAAAACTGCCATCCAGGCGCGTCAGGGGAAAAGCCAAGGAAGACACAGGGAATAGCGCGGGCGGAGAGCTTGTCCGCAGACATATCGCGAACGAAGGCAAGAGAACCCCAGACCCGGAACACCAACGCATCGCCAACCTTCCCCGTCCAAAGCAGTGTAGGCGAGGTCTCCGGCAAGGAGACACGGGGCCAGAGGTTGAGCTGATGCGCAGCGTACCGGACCGCAAACGGCCACAGAAAATGGGGAGCAGCCGCATGGATCATGGAGGTACGAACGACCTCCATGACTAGGCCAATGCGGCGCTCAGCGATCCCATTTTGCTGAGGGGAGTCCGGAAGCGTGAACGTCTGGAGAATGCCCTCCCCAAGACAAAAGTCCCTCAAGATGTCGGAGGAGAACTCACCACCCCTGTCAGAGTGCAGACGTAGGACACTAAGGTCCGTACTAAACCGCTCGCGGAGCTGGAGACGGACTGTGCGGATCCAAGGGATCAAGACATCAACGACCTGACCCTTGCTGCGCAAGGGGAAGACCGTGGTGTACCGCGTGTAGTCGTCAACGACCAGCAGAAAGTAGCGCTCGCGGCCCTGTCCACTGACGTGGGCTGGGCCCCACACGTCCATGTGGAGAGTCTGCAGGGGAGCAGTCGTCGGGGGAAACGAGGAGGAGTGAGGAGCGGCGCGCTGCCGCCCCTTGACGCAAGGAAGGCAGGGCAGGGCAGGCGAGGGCGGGAGGGAAGGCAGAGACCTGGGAAGACCAGAGACAAGGAGACGGGAGTGCATGCCACGAAGGCGTGGCAGGGAGGGGTGACCCAGGCGGTGGTGCCACAGAAGATTCTGGTGCGACACAAGGCGACACGAGCAACGGGGTGCTACTAGACCTGACGCGGACAACTGAGCAGACGCAGCTACCTGAGGAGGCTCAGTAGCCAGTGCGTACAGACTCGACCCTTGTCGACGAGTGAACGTGGCCAGGTGACGACCCGTCCGTGTACACGTGCAGATCGACACACGCTGACCCCCAGGAGTGGTGGTAGTGACCATCGCGTCCTGGAGGGCAGCGGTACTCACCAAGTTCGTAGAGAACGAGGGGAGGTGAAGGCCTGACAGTAAACCAGACGGAACCGCCGGACACGGGAGCACAGTGGAGGAACGGGCGAGGACTGGGCCCCCGGAGGGGTCAGCCAGCCTGACCGGTACAGGTGCAAAGAGAGGAGTGAGGGTGGTGCTGTCGCGAAAGAAACAGCGTGAGGCACCTGATTAAAGTGTGAAGGTGTGCAAGGCCTCAGCAGGCGCAGTACCAGGGAGAGCAGACTCACTTGCACCTAGAGCAGCAGCCTCTTTACTTGGGTCAGGCGGCACACACAGGTAACAGTCACCCTCAGCACTAGTAGACAAAGCATACATAGCAGCAAGGATAGCATCAAAGTCTAGGTTAAAGATAGCAACTCCAGTCCTAAGCAGCTCTGCCCAGCGGGGGCGCTCAGCCTCATCACCAAACTCTGTGGGCCAAGCGTCGTCGAGGTTGAAAAAGTAGGGGTGCTGAGTGTGAAACTTCCCGCATGTCTGACCAGCACGGTCATCCGTGCGAATGACATACGGGGAGCTACCACTACCCCCAGACGCCCCACGCTGAAACAACCACTCACGAAGCTGCTGGGGCGACGGGGTCTCGCTCCGACACTGCTGCTGCTATCACTGGCCACCACCAAAGCCTCCTCGCTGAGCGGCTCCAGCCATGCCACCACCACTCCCACTGCCGCCACTACCTCCACCCCCACCGCTGCCACCTCCACCGCCACCGAAGCCCCCACCCCCGCCACCACTCCCACTACCGCCACCACCTCCACTGGCTCCACCACCTCCACTGTTGCCCCCACCACCACCCCCGCTGCCACCTCCACCGCCCCTGTCACCCTTGCCCTTCCCACTAGCGGAAGGAGCTCCGACACCCTCAACACCAAGAACGTCAACAGCAGCAGCAGAGGCGTAGGAGGGGGCAAGGGGGGAGGGGGAACACCCCTCAAAGAAGGGTGTCTAAGGAGTGCCACAAGCAGCACCTATAGCGACTACACTAGTCTCAGCTGTAAGGAGGTGCTGCTCAAGGAGGTCAACAGTAAGGGCTGTGGGGTCGAGCGCGAGAAAGTGGTCCCTGACAGCGCGAAGAGAGTCAGGGAGGCGAGTGACTATGAAGTAAAGAGATCTCTACTGGGAGGGCAGCACGGTAGCAAGCGTCACTAGTGCGAAGGTGGGAAACCAAGTCCTCTACAGTGGCAAAGGCGGACAGCTCGGGGAACAGGTAGGGCAGGAGAAGACGGCCTAGAGCAGTAGTGGCAGGCGAGGAGTAACGGGCGACTACACCGTCGTACAGTGCCTGTGCTGTCCTGTGCTGTCCGAAGTGAGCGCATTCGGCTAACGGCAGATGGTTGCGAATGGTTAAGCGAGCAGCAGCGTCACGAGTAAGCCACTGTGAGCGAGCCGCACTGTCATCTGTGGCGGGAAGGGCGGGAGCGGCGCCAGACGTGTGGTCAAACAACGAAAGACTGTCCCTAGAGACGCTCAGTAGGTACAGCTGCAGGTCGTCGAGCCACGTGTCAAACTGGATAGGTCGACCCTCATGATCGAACGCTAGAACGCGGAGAGAAGCCATGGTGGCGCAGCACGCAGGGTGGGCAGAGGCCGGGCAGCGCAGGGAAAAGGGGCAGGCAGCAGGCTGCAGGAGGGGCGCCTCGAGGGCCTAGGGGCGGACGCGGGGTGACGTGTCGGGGCCAGGGGCGATGGGCCAGGGCTTAGGGGCGACGGGTTGGGGCCTAGGGGCGACGGGCCGCGGGGCCAGGGGCTAGGAGAAACGGGCCACGGGGCCTAGGGGCAACGGGCCGGGGGCCTAGGGGCGACGGGCCGCGAGGCCAGGGGCTAGGGGCGACAGGCCGCAGGGCCAGGAGCGACGGGCCGGGGGGCCTAAGGGCGACAGGCCACGGGGCCTAGGGGAGACGGGCCGCGGGGCCAGGAGCGACGGGCCGGGGGGGGGGGGGGGGGGGGGCCTAGGGGCGACGGGCCGTGGGGCCTAGGGGCTACGGGCGACGGGCCGCGGGGCCTAGGGGCGACGGGCCAGGGGCCTAGGTTAAGGGCGACGGGCCACGGGGCTAGGGGCGACGGGCCAGGGGCCAGGGGCGACGGGCCAGGGGCCGAGGGGCGATTGGCCGCGGGGCCAGGAGCGACGGGCCGGGGCCTAGGTTAGGGGCGACGGGCCGCGGGGTCAGGGGCGACGGGCTACGGGGCCAGGGTCGACGGGCCGCGGGGCCAGGAGCGACGGGCCGGGGCCTAGGTTAGGGGCGACGGGCCGCGGGGCCATGGGCGACGGGCTACGGGGCCAGGGGCGACAGGCCAGGGGCCTGGGGGCGACGGGCCGCGAGGCCAGGGGCGACGGGCTACGGGCCGGGCCTAGGGGCGACGGGCCTAGGGGCGACGAGCCGGGCTAGGGGCGACGGGCCTACGGGCCGGCCTAGGGGCGACGGGCTTAGGGGCGACGGGCCGAGGCTAGGGGCAACAAGCCGCACGAGGGCGGCGTGCTGGGCAGAAGGCGTGACACGAGGGTCGCTAGGGGCGGCTAGTGGGGCAGCGTAGTGGTGGGCCCAAAAAAAAACGGTCCTAGCGAAGGACCTGCTCTGAAACCATGTCAGAATAACGAACGAGAATGAATGAACTATGAAAGAGTTGGGTACAAGTACTAACTTTAATTGGGTTGTACCACTATAGCCTACACAAATGTAAGCACTATAACATTATGACAGCTCCGTGGACGGCGGTGACGAGTCCCAGTATCTGCAGCCCACTCTGTGTGTAGCGGGGAAGATTTGCGTCCTCAGGATAAGCTGCTTCATCTCCCGCTTCTGGATCAGGTAAGAAGTTGGGCCCTATGCGTTTGGAGACGTTGGTGTCGACCGGTTGGGGTGTAACGTAACCGTTGTTGGCGAAATCGTAGTAGACTTCGGCGTTGACACTTTCGCGAGGGTTGTCGTCGTCCATGGGAATGTGCGCTGAGCAGTACGGAAGAGGTCCGGCTTCCTCCGAAGCTCCGTCCACGTTCTGCTCGTCCCGGTCAGCTTCATCTGCTGCCGAAGCGAAGGCTCGGTCCCCACGAAATCCGCCCGTGACATCTCGTTCTACTTCCAGGTTGTCCAGGTACGTCTGAAGTGTGAGTCGCTCGTAGAAAATGACATCACGTGCTGCTACTGTTTCCTTTGTGTGGACGTCAAAAATCTTCCATGCGTTGTAGTGTTTTTCGATGCCCAGGTGTAGTCCCCACTGTGCGCGTTGGGAGAATCGGCCGGCTCGTGCAGTTGGGGATCGGTACTGTACCATGCAGCCAAATACTCGTAACATTTTTGTGCTGCCCAATTTTCCTGTCCACAGCAGATGCGGTGATGCGTTGTTCGGGAGCGATGATGGCGAGAGCAAGTTGTGCAGCATGACAGCGTGGTCCATCGCCTCGGGCCATTGGTGGTTGGGCAGTCGCATGCCGCGTAGCAGTTTGCGCATGGTGTTCTGGAGGGTCCTGTTCATTCTTTCTGCCACGCCTTGTTGTTGATGGGCGTAGGGGAGTGAGATGAGTCGCTTGATGCCTCTCTCTGCTAGGTATTGCGTGAATCGCTGTGACTGGTATTCTCCTCCTCCGTCTGAATGGAAGCTTTTCAGTTTCACTCTTGATTCCCGTTCTGCTACTGGAAGCTAGGCGACGAAGGCTTGGAAAGCCATGTCGCGGCTCGGAAGGTTGAGGTGCCAGACGTATCGGGTGGCGGCGTCGATGAAAGTGATAACGTAGTTGTAGGCTCCTTGTCCACTTTTGCGGTTGAACAATATGTTGATGTAAACCTTTTCCAGTGGTGTGTATGCAGGTGCGCTCGGGTTGTGGTGAGAGAAGAATGGCTGATGGAGTAAGTCGGCTTCGGGGCAGGTAAAACATGTTCCGCGAACTCGCTGGAGTTCCCTGCGGTCATGTAGTAGCAGTGAGTCCTTGTCGATTACTCTAGCTCTTATCGTGTTGTTTAACGTTGTGTTGCTCGGGTGTCCCATCCTTGATTCGCTAGCGCGATGTCCGGGTGATCGCCTGTACAGGTTAGAGTTAGAGTAAAATCCCGCTATGAGGTTGGCGCTTCTATGAACTTCGCATGGAGTGGGAGTCAACTGCTGCGCAGGAGTCGGTGTAGTATCGCCGATGAGAGCTGATGCCGTTGAAGGACCCGCGATTGGTGTTGTAGTCGGTGTTGCCTCTGCTGCTGCCGATGTTGTCTCTACTGTTACTGATGTTGTTTCTGCTGTTGCTGATGTTGTCTCTGCTGCTTCCGATGTTTGTTGGATTGTCACTAACGCTCTCGTTCGTTCTGCTTCAGGTATATAGTGTGTGAGTACCAGAAGCCTTCAGGACTAAAGTCGGGGTCGAGATCTGGCGGGTGTGTCCAGGAGGTGAAGTTGACGATGGCGTCGCTGCCAGTGGTGCCTTGGTCTGGAATGAAGTCAAGAACGAAGAAATTGTTCTTCAAGACTGCTTTGCCGATGTAGAGTCCACCCTTCCCGTGGTACAACTTGAGCTCCTGGGTGGTGCTGTCTGCTTCGAGATGGATTCCCTTCGCCATTAGTTGACTAACGCTGAGTAAATTATAGCCGAGTCCATCTGCGATTAAAACCTTCGACATCTGCAGAATAACATTGGTTTCTCGAGACTGAAGTTGAACTATCCCTTGTCGTCGTGTACGCAGGTTCTGGTTGTTGGCGACTGTGATTACGACTTCGCGCTGAAGTTGATGTTCCCGTTGAACGAAGCGACCCGATGAGCACATGTGTTGTCTGCAGCAGCTGTCCAAGAACCAGGTGTCTTTCCCGGACGGCTCGCTCAGGGCGATGGCTGCGTACGTCGGATTGAGCTCCAATGATTCACGGCGAGGGGTGCTTTTGTCGAGTTGTTCTTCTGGTGAGTAGTATGGTGGCGATTCGGTGATGCAGGAGTCTGTTGTTCTTGCCATGCAGCTTACGATGTTTCTTGCGCCTTGTGTAGGTTTTGTCGTCGATGTCGTTGAGGACTTTACTTGATTGGTAGGATGCGCTTGTGTAGAAGCAACTTGACTACTTGAGGGTCGAAGTTGATGTTGCGACGGCGTTGACTGCTGCTGATTCGGACAGTGTGTGCGAGGGTGTCCTGACGTCTTGCAGAGATGGCAGAACGGTGGTACGTACTGTTGAGCTTGATGTTTGTTCTGTCGATTGTTGTTGTTATTGTAGCGCCGTTGAGTGTGAAATGCGAACTCTGGTGCTGGCGCTCTCTTCTTGTGTCGTTCTTCGTATAGGTCCATGTCCTGCTGTTCAGCGTGAATTTCGGCGCAGAGTGCCGCTTCGGAGATCTTCCTGTGAGCTCGGAGAATAGCTCGAGTGGAGCGCCAATGAGGACCAAGGCCAGTGATGACAACTGTCACGAAGGCTTCTTCGGATATCGATCCTCCGCATCGAAGGAGTCTGCCGCGCAGTCCACGACAACAGGTGATATATGCCATCCCTTTTTCGCCGGGTTTCATTTCCACTGTTGTCAGCTGTGCCATGAGATGACTTTGATTTGTCAGATATATATGACCCTGTACCTACGTCCTACGTACAGGCGACCGCACTGGGGAGCCGTGCGGCGGGCCGCACGCCACCCTGCGCTGCTTTGGCCACCTAACGGACGCCTGGCGTATCCAGTTCCCTCACGCCACTGAGATCCCTCGCTGGGGTGATCTGCTCAAGTCTGGTGTAGCTATCTTTGATCTTGACTATGATGCTATTCTTGCTGCCATGTATGTTGTATCTACTAGTGCTGAGGGTGACTGTTACCTGTGTGTTCCACCTGACCCGGGCGTTGAGGCCGCTACTCTAGGTGCTTGTGAGTCTGCTGCTTCAGGTGCTGGTGAGTCTGCTCTCTCAGGTACCACGTCGGCTCAGGTTTTGAACACCTTCACCCTGGACTCGGGTGCTTCCCGCTCCTTCTTTCGAGACCGCACCACACTCACGCCGCCCAGTCGGCCGGTTGCAGTCTCCCTGGCAGACCCCTCTGGGGGTCCTGTCCTTGCCCACTACTCCACTGTCCTACCATGTCCGGCGGCCCCTTCTGGCTCCCTGTCAGGTCTTTACCTTCCCTCGTTCTCTACGAACTTGGTGAGTGGTGCTGACCTACAGGATGGGGGGGTTGACAAGTTCACTCTTGCGAGTCTGCGAGTGACCCACTGCACGTGTGCTCGGACGGGCCGACACTTGGCCACGTTTACCCGTCAGCCGGGGTCGAGCCTGTATACACTGACTACCGAGTCTCCTCCGGTTCCTGCGTCTGGCCAGGTAGCTGCGTCGGGTCAGGTGTTTGCTGCAGCGTCCAGGTCTGGTCCTGAGTCTGCCCCCTGCTCGTGTCGTCTCCTGTCTCACCAGACTCTACTCTGGCACCACCGCCTTGGTCACCCCTCCCTGCCTCGTCTCCGAGGCATGGCCTCCCGTGTCCTTGTCTCTGGTCTCCCCCGGTCCCTCCCTCCCCTTCCCCCGGGGCCTGCCCCTACCTGCGTTCCCTACGTCGAGGGGCAGCAGCGCGCCGCTCCTCACTCCTCCGAGTTTCCTCCGACAGAGGCTCCGCTGCAGACTCTCCACATGGACGTGTGCGGCCCAGCCCGCGTCCGTGGACAGGGTCACGATCGTTACTTCCTGCTGGTGGTTGACGACTACTCGCGTTACACAACAGTCTCCCCCTTGCGCCGCAAGGGTGAGGTCACTGAGGTGTTGATCGACTGGATCCGCGCTACCCGTCTCCAGCTCAGAGAGAGTTTCGGGTCGGACTTTCCTGTTCTGCGTCTGCACTCCGACAGAGGTGGAGAGTTTTCCTCCGACCTTCTGCGAGCCTTCTGTCGTGCGGAGGGCATCCGCCAGACGTTCACGCTTCCGGCCTCTCCACAGCAAAATGGGATTGCTGAGCGCCGCATTGGCATGGTCATGGACGTCGCTCGTACGTCCATGATCCATGCGGCTGCTCCCCATTTTCTGTGGCCGTTCGCGGTTCAGTACGCGGCGCATCAGATCAACCTTCAGCCCCGGGTCTTGATGCCGGAGACCTCCCCTACTCTGCGGTGGACGGGGAAGGTTGGCGATGCGTCTGTGTTCCGTGTCTGGGGATCTCGAGCTTTCGTCCGTGACTTGTCTGCGGACAACCTGTCCTCCCGTGCTGTTCCTTGCGTCTTCCTTGGCTTCCCCCCTGACGCGCCTGGTTGGCAGTTTTACCACCCTACCTCGCGCCGTGTTCTGTCCTCCCAGGACGTCACGTTTGACGAGTCGGTTCCGTACTACCGTCTCTTCCCCTACCGCGCTGCCCACCTCCCCCCCCCGCCGCTCTTCCTCGCGCCCGGTCCCCCCCCGGTAGACCCCCTCCACCCTCAGGGTCCTGCCCCCTCAGGTGTGTCCCAGGTAGACGCAGTCGAGCCTGTTGAGGTAGCTGTTGACTCTGGTGCTGCTGGGGGTGCTGAGCCTGAGTGTGCGGAGCCTGGGGGTGCTGGGTCTGGGGGTGCTGAGCCTGGGGTTGCTGAGTGTGGGGGTGCGGAGCCTGACGATGCTGGGCCTGGAGGTCCTTCGGGTGCTTCGTCCCGGCGGGAGCTACCCTCTCCACAGGAGCTGCGCGAGTGGTTTGCTCGGCGCTGGAGCCGTGCTGCTGGAGATGGTGGTGCTGCCGGTGCTGGAGTTTCTACTGCTGCTGGGGGTGCTGGAGCCACGGGTCCCGGAGGTGCTCGTCCTGGAGGTACTGGAGCTGCTGGGCCTGGTGGTGCTACTGGAGCTGGAGCTGTTGGCGGAGCTGGAGCTGGCGGTGCTGCTGGAGTAGGTGCTACTGGGGGTACTGGAGCCGGAGCTGCTGCGTCTTCCGGTGGTCCTGCTGGAGCTGGAGCTGCTGGAGGTACTGGAGCTGGAGGTGCTGCTGGAGCCGGTGCTTCTGTAGGTGCTGGCATTGGCGCTAGTGGAGCTGTTGGAGGTGCTGCTAGTGCTGGTGGTGCTGCTGGAGTTGGAGCTGACGCTAGGGGTGCTGGTGCTGTCCCTGCTGGTTCTGGAGGCGCTGCGCGACCGCGGCCGTACTTCGTTCCGCTCCTTGAGCAGGTTCTTGGTCTTCCGCCTTCTTCTGGTCCTGCTCCTTCCTTAGAGTGTCCACCACCTGTCCAGTCCGAGTCACAGTTACAGCTGGCCTCCCCACTGCCTGCTCCTTCTCCCTACGCTGGTCCTACTGGAGGTCTTGCTGAGCGTTGTGAGCCTGAGTCGCGTCCTGCGTCACCTGTTCGTGCTGCTCGCACTGGTCAGCGTGTTCCACGTCAACGTCCTCCTGCGGTCCCGGGCACGCACCAGATGGCACTGCGTCCTTCCACTGCTCCGCAGCGTGTCCCTTTGCCGTCTCCTCCAGAGTCCTCTCTTCCTGCTCTTGCTGACCCGGAGTCTGACTCCCTTCGTGCTGCCAGTCCTACTGTCACGCGTCTCCTGGCCACTGTTGTCACTGACCCTTCCTTTGAGTCCACTGCTGCGTCTGCCTTAGTTGCTGAGATTGTCGACTTCGCTGCTCACTGTCGTCTAGACTACGCCGCTAGTCTTGTTACTGGGTCTGAGTCTACGTCTGTCTGTCCTCAGTCCGTCGGGGGTGAGTGTGCTCTTAGCACGGACGTCCTTGAGGACAGGCAGGAGGAGTTCCAGTGTTTTGCTGCTGCTTTACCTCATCTCGTGTCCATGCTGCTTGCCCCTGAGGGAGACCCGGATGCACCAGTCATCCCGACCCCGCGCTCTTACGCAGAGGCGAAAGAGGGTCGTTACTCCTCTCAGTGGCAGTCAGCCATGGACGCAGAGATGGCTTCCTGGAAGTCCACAGGCACCTACATCGACGAGGTTTCCCCACCTGAGGCGAACATCGTCAGTGGCATGTGGATTTTCAGGGTGAAGCGGCCGCCAGGTTCTCCGCCTGTCTTCAAGGCGCGTTACGTGGCTCGATGCTTCAGTCAGCGGCAGGGAGTTGACTACTTTCATATCTTCTCCCCGACCCCAAAGATGACCACTCTACGGGTTCTGCTGCACGTCGCTTCTCAGCGTGACTACGAGGTTCACTCTCTTGACTTCAGCACTGCTTTCCTACAGGGCAGCCTGCACGAGGAGATCTGGCTGCGCCGCCCACCTGGCTTCACTGGGTCGTTTCCTCCTGGTACCCAGTGGAGCCTCCGGCGGCCAGTCTACGGTCTCCGCCAGGCGCCCCGTGAGTGGCACGACACACTGAGGACTACGCTTGCGGCTCTTGGGTTTGCTCCTTCTACTGCTGACCCGTCGCTGTTTCTTCGCACCGACACTTTGCTGCCGCCGCTCTACATCCTCGTGTACGTCGACGACTTGGTGTTTGCTACGGCTGACATTGCTGGACTCGCCCACGTGAAGTCCGAGCTGCAGAAGAGACACACGTGTACAGACCTGGGTGAACTGCGTAGCTATCTTGGCTTGCAGATCACCCGGGACAGAGCACGGCGCACCATTACCTTGACTCAGTCACACATGGTGCAGCAGGTCCTTCAGCGCTTCGACTTCACGTACTCCTCGCCTCAGGCCACTCCTCTGTCTACTCGCCACTCGCTCTCAGCTCTGCCTTCGGATGAGTCCGTAGAGCCGAGTGGCCCGTACCCAGAGCTTGTTGGCTGCCTCATGTACCTGATGACCTGCACTCGACCTGACCTGGCATACCCTCTTAGCATCTTGGCACGCTATGTTGCTCCTGGGAGACACCGACCAGAGCACATGGTTGCAGCAAAGAGGGTGTTGCGCTACTTGTGCAGTACGTCGGGCATGGGGCTCGTGCTTGGAGGGCGGAGTCCAGTGGTCCTCACTGGTCACGCAGACGCGTCTTGGGTTGACGACCTGGCTACGCAGCGGTCGTCACAGGGTTACACCTTCAGCCTTGGTTCGGGCTCTGTTTCGTGGCGGTCTACTCGCTCGTCTTCTGTTCTCAGCTCCAGCTGTGAAGCTGAGATCTATGCAGGGGCCATGGCTGCACAGGAGTTACGCTGGCTCACCTACCTGCTGACTTACCTGGGAGAGCCGCCTCGTTCTCCTCCAGTTCTGTACGTAGACAACAAGGCCATGCTGGCCTTGTGTCGGGAGCATAGACTGGAGCACAGAACGAAGCACATTGCTCTTCGCTACTTCCTTGCTCATGAGCTGCAGCAGCGTGGTCAGCTGCGCCTTGCTTACGTGGCCTCTCAGGCCAACACTGCTGATATCTTCACCAAGGCACTTCAGCCTTGTGATCATCAGCGTTTCTGTACTATGCTAGGTCTTGTGCCTACTTGGCCTCACTTGCTTACCTCTTGACTTTACTTGTACTGTGATCTATATATACCTGCACTTGCTTGTTTACCTTTATATATGGACTTGCATGTGAACTGGCCTTGTGGCCTTTGAACCTGTGCTCAGACTGTGTGGTGACGTTGTGATCCACCCTGAGCTTGCTTTGCTTTGCTTTGCTTGACTGGTCTTGTGACCCCTAGTTCTCCCCCACTTTGCCTATGGGGGTGTGTCAGATATATTTGTCTTAGCCTATGTAGGCTGTAGTGGGGTAGACACTAAGGGGTACAAGTTTCATATTTGTATCACACACTTTTCTAGTTCATCACTCCCTCTTTCTTAACATGATTAACACTATCTGTTGCTTGATATAGGTCCTTCAGGTGGTTGTACGTGAGCTCGGCGGAGTTGCCGTACCCTCGATAAGACCGGATGTTCTGCTGTTCGTTCGGAGTTATGTTTCGCAGAAGAATTGTATACGCCATCAGTGACTGATACGTGTACTGTTGCTTGTCGTACTGCGTCCCGTCTGTTGGGTATGGCAGGGATCCATTGAAGAATCCGAGATTTCGCGCTCCTTCCATCATTAGCTCATTCTCGAATGACCAGGTATAGAAGTCCTTTCCGTCTAAGGGTGTCGATGTCTGCAGTTTCAAAACGTGTGCGAATTGTGATTGAACCTGAAGCGCGTCTAGTGTCTTCTCTTGTCCATGTGAAGGCTGTTGGTGTGGCATGAAGCTGATGGAGCCACGTTGAGGTTCGTACGGGGCAAAGGTAGGTTGCTGCTTGTTTCCGCGCGCATAGGATGAACCTTCAAGGCTCATTGGAGTAACTCCATTGTTGTTGTCGCTGTTGTTTGATTGCGCAGGTGCTGCTTGCTGATGCTGATCGTAGAAGGACATAAAGGAGAAGAATTTCTCCATCATGCTTGGGTCGAGGCCTGCTGCCTGGTTAGCAGGAGTTTCGGTAGACTCAGCTGCTGGTCTTGTCGTTGTGCCTCCTTCCGTCTGTAGGCCAGAGGCTGGAGGTGGAGTAGATTTAGTGCCGGGGGAGCCGTTAGAAGAGCTTCTCTCCTTTCGCGTTGCCATGCCTTCTGATGTTGTAGAAGATTAAAATGAAGTTGGATCTTGAATTGTAGCTCTCATACCATGTTAGGCTGATAAAAGCCCTTAGGATCTTTCCAAGGCTAAGACCTTGAGTAGGAATGTTGTAATTGCGGAAGCGTTCTTAGTGAACTTGTTGAACCAACTTGCACTAGTGTGTGAGAGCAAGAGATAAATTATAGCAAGGTAATACAAAGGCTTTTATAAGATTACAAGGAATACGAAAAGGTGCAGCTAACTGTTTTTTTGCCGTTGCGGTTCGATACAGTGACGACTCGGGCAACTGCTAAATACCGAGTCAGTTGTTTGTCCTTGCTGTCGCGCTGTATTTCGTCGAGTCAAAGGTCGCTGACCTTTGACCTTCGCGTAACCTCCAGCTGTTACTTTATGTCAACCTCCTCGGTTGAATTGCCGTTGCTCCGCTGTGATTCGCCTCGTTTGTAGTCTATTGTTTCGACACAACAGGAGCGTTAAATTGCTTGTTTCCAATAGAAGAAAGTCTGATCATAGTGGATGTAAATGACAAAGTTGATTAAAACATACACATAATAAATAGATCTAGCTAGCCATGTACTCTGAGGGGTACATTCCCTTATTATAACTGCCTTATAGGCAATTCTACAGTGACTCCGACTACTGCACTTCTTCTTGTTACCGAGTCGCTACGTGTATCTGTCAAACATTAATCACATAGCCTATCTAGGCTGTAGTGGGGTAGACACTATGGGGTACAGTTTCCTAGGGTTTCATATTTGTACCCAACTCATTTCCTAGTCATTCATTCCTGTTTCTTCACATGGTATAGAGCGGGTTCCCTACTGGGACCGTTCCTTCCTAAGGGCCCACCGTTAAAAGTTATTTTTTTTTACCTACCTGCCCGAAGCGCGCTTTGCGCTCTGCCCTACGCGGCCCCTTTGCGGCCCCTTAGTGGCCTTTTCTGCCCTACGCGGCCCCTATGCGGCCTGTTAGCGGCCCCCTTTGAGGCCCCGTTGCGACCCCGCCCCGGCCCTGCCCCGTCGCCCGAAGCCGCCCAGTCGCGGCCCTATCGCGGTGCTGCCCCGGCCCTGCCCCGTCGCCCATTGCGACCCCGTCGCGGCCCCGCCCTGGCCCTCCCCCGTCGCTTGTCGCGGCCCGGCCCCGGCCCTGCCCCGGCCCTGCCCCGGCCCCGCCCTGGCCCCGTCGCGGCCCTGTCCCGGACCTGCCCCGGCCCTGCCCCGACCCTGCCCCGACCCTGTCGCGGCTCTGTCCCGGACCTGTCGCGGCCTCGCCCCGGCCCTGTCCTGGCCCTGCTCCGGCCCTACCCCGGCCCTGCCCCAGCCCTGCCCCGGCCCTGCCCCGACCCTGCCCTTACCCTGCCCCGGCTCTGCCCCGGCCCTGCCCCGGCTCTGCCCCGGCCCTGCCCCGGACCTGTCGCAGCCCTGCCCCGGCCCGGCCCCGGATCTTTCGCGGCCAGGCCCCGGCCCTGCCCCGGACCTGTCGCAGCCCTGCCCCGGTCCTCCCCCGGCCCTGCCCCGGCCCTGCCCCTGGTAAGAGCACCGCCGAGCCGAGCCGCGCTGCCGAGCCGCACCGCCCTGCCGAGCCGCGCCGCCGAGCCGCGCCGCCCTGCCTAGCCGCGTCACTTAGCTGAGTTTCACTGCTGCTGCTGCTAGCCTGCTGCTGCTCCTGTCATGGCTAGTCCCAGTGTTCTTACCTTTGATGCTGAGGGTCGAGCGGTTGACTTCGAGGTCTGGCTAGATGATCTGCAGCTTTTCCTACAGTGCGATAGCAAGGATGGTCTCTCACTGTTCGATCTCACGTCTGGCGCCTCTACTGCCCCTGCTGCTGATGCTGACAGTACTGTTCGCTCGCAGTGGACCACGCGCGATGCTGCTGCCCGCCTTGCTGTGCGTAGTCACCTAGCGTCTACTGAGAGCGCGCACTTTAGTCAGTACAAGAGTGCTAAGACTCTGTACGACGCTGTAGTTGCACGCTACTCTTCCCCTGCCACTGCTGCGCTTAGCCGCCTCATGCTACCGTACCTGTTCCCTGACCTCGCCGCTTTTGCCACAGTCACTGACCTCATTACGCACCTCCGCACTAGTGACACCCGCTACCGCGCTGCGCTTCCTGCTGAGTTCTGCGCCAAGAACCCCCCCCCCCCATGTACATCACCCTCTACTACCTAGTCACCCGGCTCCCTGACACCCTTCGCTCGGTCAGGGACCACTTCCTCTCTCTTTGCCCTACCACACTCACCGTTGACCTCCTCGAGGAGTGCCTCCTTGCAGCAGAGACTAGTGTTACCGCTGTAGGAGCCTCTCGTGGTGACCCCCGTACCCCTTTCTTTGAGGGGTGCTCCCCCGTTCCTCTTTTGCCCTCCGTTGCCTCTGCTGCTGCTGTCGACCTTGTTGGCACCGAGTCGGTCAGCGCTGCGTCTACTCCTAGCGAGAGGCGCCGCAACGGCAAGGGCAAGCGGGGCAAGGGCGCTGGAGGAGGTGGCGGGGGAGGAGGTAGTGGCGGTGGAGGCGGAGGAGGAGGCGGTGTGGGGGTGGGGGTGGTGGCAGAGGTGGGGGCTTCGATGGCAGCGGTGGAGGTGGAGGCAGCGGTGGCGGTGGCGGTTGGGGTGGAGGTGGCGGAGGCGGCAGCGGCGGAGGTGGAGCTGGTCGAGGCGGAGCTGTACAGCGGGGACCCCAGCACCAGCCCCGCTCTCGTGAGACCCCGTCGCCCCAGCAGCTTCCTGAGTGGTACGCAGGGCGCCAGGGGTCTGGGGGTGCTGGTCCCTGTGCCTACGTCCTGCGCACCGGCGACCGCACTGGAGAGCAATGTGGCGGCCTGCACGCCACCCAGCGCTGCTTTGGCCGCCTGACAGACGCCTGGCGTACCCAGTTCCCTGACGCCACTGAGATCCCTCGCTGGGGTGATCTGCTCAAGTTGGGTGTAGCTATCTTTGATCTTGACTTTGATGCTATTCTTGCTGCCATGTATGCTGTGTCTATTAGTGCTGAGGGTGACTGTTACGTGGGTGTTCCGCCTGACCCGGGCATTGAGGCTGCTGCTCTAGGTGCTAGTGAGTCTGCTACTCCAGGTGCTGGTGAGTCTGCTCTCTCAGGTACTGCGTCGGCTCAGGTTTTGCACACCTTCACCCTCGACTCGGGTGCTTCCCGCTCCTTCTTTCGAGACCGCACCACTCTTACGCCGCTCAGTCGGCAGGTTGCGGTCTCCCTGGCAGACCCCTCTGGGGGTCCTGTCCTTGCCCACTACTCCACTGTCCTATCGTGTCCGGCGGCCCCGTCAGGCTCCCTGTCCGGTCCCTACCTCCCCTCGTTCTCTACGAACTTGGTGAGTGGTGCTGACCTTCAGGATGGCGGGGTTGACCAGTTCACTCCCGCGAGTCAGCGAGTGACCCACTGCACGTGTGCTCAGACGGGCCGCCACTTGGCCACGTTTACCCGTCGACCGGGGTCGAGCCTGTACACACTGACCACAGAGTCTCCACCGGTTGCTGCGTCTGGTCAGGTAGCTGCGTCGAGTCGGGTGTTTGCTGCAGCGTCTCGGTCAGGTCCTGAGTCTGCCCCCTGCTCGTGTCGCCTCCTGTCCCACCAGACCCTCCTTTGGCACCACCGCCTTGGTCACCCCTCCTTGCCTCGTCTCCGAGGCATGGCCTCCCGTGTCCTTGTCTCTGGTCTTCCCCGGTCCCTCCCTCCCCTTCCCCCAGGGCCTGCCCCTACCTGCGTTCCCTGCGTTAAGGGGCGGCAGCGCGCCGCTCCTCACTCCTCCGAGTTTCCCCCGACAGAGGCTCCGCTGCAGACTCTCCACATGGACGTGTGGGGCCCAGCCCGCGTCCGTGGACAGGGTCACGAGCGTTACTTCCTGCTGGTGGTTGACGACTACTCGCGTTACACCACAGTCTTCCCCTTGCGCCGCAAGGATGAGGTCACTGAGGTGTTGATCGACTGGATCCGCGTTGCTCGTCTCCAGCTCAGAGAGCGTTTCGGCTGGGACTTTCCTGTTCTGCGTCTGCACTCCGACAGAGGTGGAGAGTTTTCCTCCGACCTTCTGCGAGCCTTCTGTCGTGCGGAGGGCATCCGCCAGACGTTCACGCTTCCGGCCTCTCCACAGCAAAATGGGATTGCTGAGCGCCGCATTGGCATGGTCATGGATGTCGCTCGTACGTCCATGATCCATGCGGCTGCTCCCCATTTTCTGTGGCCGTTCGCGGTTCAGTACGCGGCGCATCAGATCAACCTTCAGCCCCGGGTCTCCCTGCCGGAGACCTCCCCTACTCTGCGGTGGACGGGGAAGGTTGGTGATGCGTCTGCGTTCCGTGTCTGGGGACCTCGAGCTTTCGTCCGAGACTTGTGTGCGGACAAGATGTCCTCCCGTGCTGTTCCTTGCGTCTTCCTCGGCTTTCCCCCTGACACGCCTGGTTGGTAGTTTTACCACCCCACCTCGCGTCGTGTTCTGTCCTCCCAGGACGTCACGTTTGACGAGTCGGTTCCGTACTACCGTCTCTTCCCCTACCGCGCTGCCCCCCTCCCCCCCCCGCCGCTCTTCCTCACGCCCGGTCCCCCCCCGCTAGACCCCATCCCCCCTCAGGGTCCTGCCCCCTCAGGTGTGTTCCAGGTAGATGTAGTCGAGCCTGTCGAGGTAGCTGTTGACTCTGGTGCTTCTGGGGGTGCTGAGCCTGAGCGTGCGGAGCCTGGAGGTGCTGGGCCTGGGGGTACTGAGCCTGAGAGTGCGGTGCCTGGGGGTGCTGGGTCTTGGGGTGCTGAGCCTGAGCGTGCGGAGCCTGGGGGTGCTGGGTTTGGGGGTGCTGAGCAAGGGGTTGCTGAGAGTGGGGGTGCGGTACCTGCCGGTGCTGGACCTGGAGGTCCTTCGAGTACTTTGTCCCGGCGGGAGCTACCCTCTCCACAGGAGCTGCGCGAGTGGTTTGCTCGGCGCTGGAGCCGTGCTGCTGGAGCTAGAGGTTCTGCTTCTGCTGGGGGTGCTGGAGCCACGGGTCCCGGAGGTGCTCGTACTGGAGGTACTGGAGCTGCTGGGCCTGGTGGTGCTACTGGTGCTGGAGCTACTGGTGGAGCTGGAGCTGGCGGTGCTGCTGGAGTAGGTGCTACTGGAGGTACTGGAGCCGGAGCTGCTGCGTCTGCCGGTGGTCCTCCTGGAGCTGGAGCTGCTGGAGGTACTGGAGCTGGAGGTGCTACTGGAGCCGGTGCTCCTGTGGGTGCTGGAGTTGGCGCTCCTGGAGCTGCTGGAGGTACTACTGGTGCTGGTGGTGCTGCTGGAGTTGGAGCTGACGCTGGGGGTGCTGGTGTTGTCCCTGCTGGTTCTGGAGGTGCTGCACGGCCGCGGCCGTACTTCGTTCCGTTCCTTCAGCAGGTTCTTGGTCTTCCGCCTTCTTCTAGTCCTGCTCCTTCCTTAGAGTGTCCACCGCCTGTCCAGTCCGAGTCACAGTTACAGCTGGCCTCCCCTCTCCCTGCTCCTTCTCCCTACGCTGGTCCTACTGGAGGTCTTGCTGAGCGTCGTGAGCCTGAGTCGCGTCCTGCGTCACCTGTTCGTACTGCTCGCACTAGTCGTCGTGTTCCACGTCAGCGTCCTCCTGCGGTCCCGGGCACGCATCAGATGGCACTGCGTCCTTCCACTGCACCACAGCGTGTCCCTTTGCCGTCTCCTCCAGAGTCCTCTCTTCCTGCTCTTGCTGACCCGGAGTCTGACTCCCTTCGTGCTGCCAGTCCTACTGTCACGCGTTTCCTAGCCACTGCTGTCACTGACCCTTCCTTTGAGTCCGCTGCTGCGTCTGCCTTAGTTGCCGAGCTTGTCGACTTTGCTGCTCACTGTCGTCTAGACTACGCCACTAGTCTTGTTGCTGAGTCTGCGTCTGTCTGTCCTCCGTCCGTCGAGGGTGAGTGTGCTCTTAGCACGGACGTCCTTGAGGACAGGCAGGAGGAGTTCCAGTGTTTTGCTGCTGCTTTACCTCATCTCGTGTCCATGCTGCTTGCCCCTGAGGGAGACCCGGATGCACCAGACATCCCGACCCCGCGCTCTTACGCAGAGGCGATAGAGGGTCCCTACTCCTCTCAGTGGCAGGCAGCCATGGACGCAGAGATGGCTTCCTGGAAGTCCACAGGCACCTACGTCGACGAGGTTCCCCCACCTGGGGCGAACATCGTCAGTGGCATGTGGATTTTCAGGGTGAAGCAGCCGCCGGGTTCTCCGCCTGTCTTCAAGGCGCGTTACGTGGCTCGAGGCTTCAGTCAGCGGCAGGGAGTTGACTACTTTCAGACCTTCTCCGCGACCCCAAAGATGACCACTCTTCGGGTTTGTTCTACTGCACGTCGCTGCTCAGCGTGACTACGAGCTTCACTCCCTTGACTTCAGCACTGCTTTCTTACAGGGCAGCCTGCACGAGGAGATCTGGCTGCGCCGCCCACCTGGCTTCACTGGGTCGTTTCCTCCTGTTACCCAGTGGAGTCTCCGGCGGCCAGTCTACGGTCTCCGCCAGGCGCCCCGTGAGTGGCACGACACACTGAGGACTACGCTTGCGGCTCTTGGGTTTGCTCCTTCTACTGCTGACCCGTCGCTGTTTCTTCGCACCGACACTTTGCTGCCGCCGTTCTACATCCTCGTGTGCGTCGACGACTTGGTGTTTGCTACGGCTGACATTGCTGGACTCGCCCACGTGAAGTCCGAGCTGCAGAAGAGACACACGTGCACAGACCTGGGTGAACTGCGCAGCTATCTTGGCTTGCAGATCACCCGGGACAGAGCACGGCGCACCATTACCCTGACTCAGTCACACATGGTGCAGCAGGTCCTTCAGCGCTTCGACTTCACGTACTCCTCGCCTCAGGCCACTCCTCCGTCTACTCGCCACTCGCTCTCAGCTCTGCCTTCGGATGAGTCCGTAGAGCCGAGTGGCCCGTACCCAGAGCTTGTTGGCTGCCTCATGTACCTGATGACCTGCACTCGACCTGACCTGGCATACCCTCTTAGCATCTTGGCACGCTATGTTGCTCCTGGGAGACACCGACCAGAGCACATGGCTACCGCGAAGAGGGTGTTGCGCTACCTGTGCAGTACGTCGGGCATGGGGCTCGTGCTTGGAGGGCGGAGTCCAGTGGTCCTCACTGGTCACGCAGACGCGTCTTGGGTTGACGACCTGGCTACTCAGCGGTCGTCACAGGGTTACACCTTCAGCCTTGGTTCCGGTTCTGTTTCGTGGCGGTCTACCCGCTCGTCTTCTGTTCTCAGCTCCAGTTGTGAGGCTGAGATCTACGCAGGGGCCATGGCTGCACAGGAGTTACGCTGGCCTACCTACCTGCTGACTGACCTGGGAGAGCCGCCTCGTTCTCCTCCAGTTCTGTACGTAGACAACAAGGCCATGCTGGCCTTGTGTCGGGAGCACAGGCTGGAGCACAGAACGAAGCACATTGCTCTTCGCTACTTCCTTGCTCGTGAGCTACAGCAGCGTGGTCAGTTACGCCTTGCTTACGTGGCCTCTCAGGCCAACACTGCTGATATCTTCACCAAGGCACTTCAGCCTTGTGATGATCAGCGCTTCTGTACTATGTTAGGTCTTGTGCCTACTTGGCCTCACTTGCTTACCTCTTGATTTTACTTGTACTGTGATTTATATGTATATACACCTGCATGTGAACTGGCCTTGTGGCCTTTTGAACCTGTGCTCGGAATGTGTGGTGACGTTGTGATCCACTCTGAGCTTGCTTTGCTTTGCTTTGCTTGACTGGTCTTGTGACCCCTTGTTCTCCCCCACTTTGCCTATGGGGGTGTGTCAAACATTAATCACATAGCCTATCTAGGCTGTAGTGGGGTAGACACTATGGGGTACAGTTTCCTAGGGTTTCATATTTGTACCCAACTCATTTCCTAATCATTCATTCCTGTTTCTTCACAGTAACCGTACAGACGGTTACGCATGTTGCCGTTCCTTGATGGTGAGTCAATCGTCGGTCCACATGGTCAACAGTCCCGACAGTTGACTCTTGCGACTGTTGACCTTCCTGCCCTTGATACGGGCTGATCCGATACTGCTGTTAGCGCTGCTTCGATAATGACGTGTGCGATACAGCTGCACCTATGTGAATACCGAACTTAATTTCCTTCACACTCGAACACTTTGGAACTCCCTGACTGCTCCTTAGGCCGCTGCAGAATCAAGCCTAACCAACATCGTGCAAATAACCTCTGTGCAGTCAAGCTCGCTTGATTTTTTTAATCATTCTGAAGTTCCCTTGGGACTTGCAGAATCAGTTCAATGAATGGTAATTAACACTCTAAGAGTTATTATGGTACATTGGTTCTATATACCAGTCAGAGTTACTTGGCAAAGTGTTCCCATCGCACATCACAACATCAAATCTTGTCTGTGAATCCAAGCAGCATGCAAGCGGTTGATTGGTGGAGCGCCCCTTGTTCGCCCAGGACTTCGGCATGTCATCCGTCGCACGACACCCATCACTCTTAAAGGCGGGGTGCAACTTCTTAGGAACAGTAGGGGGACAAAAATGGCATGTGAGTAACTTGAATTCTATTGGACGAAAAAACTGGAAAACCAGAAGAGGACAAACTTCTCGGCTCTGAACTGCCTGGGTCAACCTCTTCCAAGCTATAATACTTTGAAGTTGAAGTTGATAGTTGGGCCACGGCTTTAACACCTCGCCGAAACTCTCGAAAGGAATCCGCGATGTGCGAGAAACGCTCTGAACGGAATGTGGTACCAGGTAAACTTGTTTTTCGTTGCGGAAATGGGTTTCGCAAACAGCTCTTGCACAAGTCTTGCGTTCACGCTGCATCCAGACTTACGATTTCTGGTCATGCTAGTAAACCAAAGCGATCACTTCGCCTTTGCTCATCTCGAACTAGTTTCTTCGAGGACGTGTTTCCTCTCGCTCTATTACTTGCAGGTCACTCCACCGTCGCTGATCGTCGAGCCAGTTTCAACCGCTCACCTGCGTGGTCATCGAGTTCGTGTTTCGCCTCTCTTCTCTTCCCCTCTCCTCGCCTCTCGTCTCCCCTGCGCCAGTCCTTCTCGCCGAGCTGTTGGAACCACCGTGCTGTCCATCTCGTTTCCGGCCAACATGGTTTCTTGAATCGCCTCCTTCGTAGGGGTACCAGATTCATCGCGTCAACGCGCAGGGCGTGCGACGCTGCCTCCGCGCGCCCTCTCTTCTCTCTTCCAGCATCAATCAGGTTCGTGCAGATGTCGGGCTAGCTCACCTTGTCGGGCTCGCAGGTACTCGTCAGACTAGTAAGGCTCGCTGATTTCGGAGCTTCTTCTTCGGGCCCCGCTGATGTCGGAGTCTGCTTCACAAGCCTCTCTCCCCTCTCGTTTCTCGCACCTCTTCGATTGCTCCCTGCCGCCACCGCCAGTGTGGATGGCCTCAATTGTACTCCTCCTTCCTTTGCATCAGTTAACCCACTTCCCTCCCCTTCGGAATTTCCCCCTCTCCTCCCCTCCCCCCGCCCCTCTGTTCCGCCGCCTCCCCGTCCGCCCTTCTTGTCTCTGCCTTTGATTTTTTTTGGGGGTGTTTTGACAGACAGCCGACCATGAATCCCGCCGCATCGCACCAGTCGTCGCGCTCGTTAGGCGCATCCGCCGCGCCTCTCTACCCCTCGGCGCCACCCATCACCGCATCCGCTCCCCCGGCCTCCGCTGCCTCTTCCACCATCTCTTACCCCGCCCTCCCACCTTCCTCCGCGCGCTTCCCCCCCTCTTCCGGCGACACGTACTCCTCCGCACCTCTGCGCATGCCGTCCCACCACCGTCCCCCGTCCTCCCCCTCCGCCTACTTCCCCCGCTCCCCCTCTTCCGCCTCCGCCTCGTCCTCCTCCATGAGCCTTGCGCGGAACGTCGGGCGCGGCATCTGCGCGTCGTGTCTGGCGGCGTCTCTCTTCGCCGCGCTCGTCTGCACGTCGCTCCCGCTCGCCACGCTCCTCGTTTGGCGGCTCGCGCCAACGCCCTTCGACCAGACCCGCCCGCTCCTCTTCGATTTCCGCCAGCCTGAGCCTTTCGCCGTCGCCTCTTTCCTTCCACGCCCGCACACCCTCCTCCCGCCTCCGCCGCAGCCCCCGGGCTCGTCTTCCGCCCCTGCAGGCTCTCACTCCCCCTCCGCCTCCGCGGGGCGGTTCTTCTCCGCCGCCCCTCCGCGCCTGCTGCAGCGCAACCAGCGTTACGAGGCGATTCTCCGCCTGCGCCTCCCCGAGTCGGACCACAATCTCGAGCTTGGCATGTTCCAGATATCCGCGCACGCGCTTTCCGCCGATTACGCCGTCCTCTCCGCCAACTCCCAGCCCGCCACTCTCCGCTTTCGCAGCCGCCCCATCCGCGCGCTGCGCACGGCGGTGCTCGCGTTCCCGCTCCTCTGGGGCTTTCGCGAGGAGGCGCAGCGGATCGAGCTGCGCGTGCTGCGCGGACTCGAGGGGAAAGCGCCGGTGGCGGCGGTGCGCGTGATGCTTGCGCCCAAGGCGGGCGCGGGGCCAGGCGCGGGGCTTCCGCAGATCTACGACGCGGAGCTGCGCCTGCGCGCGGTTCTGGGGGGCGCGGGGGGGCTGTGGCTGCTGGCGTGGCGGGTGATGCTATTCACTATGTGCGCTGCGGGGATATTCGGCATGCAGGCCATGGTGCTGCTGGTGTGCTGCGGTGGCGTGATGATACGGCTGCTGTGGCAGGGCGGAAGCAAGGAGAGGGACGACGGGAGGGGCGGCGGGAGCATGGGAAGATTTGGAAGGATGGGGAGCATGGGCGAGGTTGCGGGGAGAAGGGATGGCGAGGAGAGAGAGGAGAGAGAGGAGAGAGAGGAGAGAGAGCAGAGAGAGCTGAGAGAGCAGAGAGAGGAGAGGGGCATGAACTTCCTGCTCTCTGCCCGTCCCTCCGCTCCTCTTGCAGCCCCTGCTGCTCCGTCTCCGTCTCCTGCTGTTGCGGCTGCTGCTCCCTATGGCCGGATTTCAGCAGAGGAGGCGTCTGAGGAGGTGCTAAGGCCAGTATTCATGCCGGGGGAAGGGGAGAGAGGCAGGGGGAAGGGCAAGGCGGGCGAGGGGGGCGAGGGGGACGGTGGGGGGATGGATCTTCTGAGAGATGAAGGGGCGATTGCAGGGAGAGTCAGGGCGTGGATGGGGGAAGGTAGCAGCAGCAGCAGCAGCCTCGGCGTCGGCCCTACTACCCCTGTTTCTGCTGCCCCTGCTGCCGCTGCTGCCTCGACGCACGCTCCTCGGTATCCCCCTATTGGCCTTGCACCTGCTGCTGCCCCTCCTCTTGGTCGGCCCCTCGGGGATGTGGGTAGGGAGGGGGCGGAGGGAGGGGGAGCGGGAGTGGGGGTGGGAGGGGGCGTGGGCTTGGGAGTGGGTGAAGGCGGGGAGGATGGGGGGAGTGACGAGGAGATAGAGTCGCTGCTGGCAGCAGGGAAGCAGCTGCTGCAGGCACGGAGCCCGCATGCTGTGGCGGAAGGGGAGGGGCAGGAGGAAGAAGAGGGAGAGGAGGAGGAGGAGGAGGAGGAGGAGGAGGAGGAGGAGGAGGAGGAGGAGGAGGAGGAGGAGGAGGAGGAGGAGGAGGGGGAGGAGCGGGGAGGAGGAGAGGCGTGGAGGCCTGGGCTGAGGCAGAGGCGGGTGGGAGTGGGACGAGTGGGGGGACAATCAGTGGCAGCAGCGCGAGCAGAGGCAGCAGAGGCATTAGGGCCTGTGGGCGGACCCCGTGTGGCAGGGGTGGTGGGCACGGGGGGCGTGGCGGAGGCTGTGAGTGCGTCCCATGCTGCTGCTGACGCTGCGTTTCGATCGGGGGTCGTGGCCGCAGGTGCCGCTGCTGGGAGGGGTGGTGCTGCGATGGGGCTTACAGGGGAGGCTGTGGGGGAGGGGGGAGGGGCGGCATGGGGAACGAGGGGAGTTGGAGAGGTGGGGCGTGGTGGAAGTGAGGAGTGGGAGGAGGAGGAAGAGGAGGAGTATGAAGAAGAGGAGGAAGATGAGAGTGAAGAGGAAGAGGAAGGGAGGAGAGATGAATTGGAGTTGGG
The DNA here is from genome assembly GCA_947471745.1 of Closterium sp. Naga37s-1. NCBI lineage: Eukaryota > Viridiplantae > Streptophyta > Zygnematophyceae > Desmidiales > Closteriaceae > Closterium > Closterium sp. Naga37s-1. The sequence goes on from CANJKZ010000326.1 coordinate 140,724, forward strand.
AGGAGAGGAGGGGGAGCAGGGAGAGGAGGGGGATGATGGAGAGTGGGAGGATGTGAGAGAGGGTGAAAGTGGAGAGGAGGAGAAAGATGAAGAAGAGGGGGACGAGGGAGAAGAGAGGGAGGAGGAGAGGATGATAGGGAGGGTGGATGCAGCTGCTGCTGCAGCAACAGCTGCAGTGGCAATGGTAGGGCTGGGGCAGGAGAGGAGACAGAAGCAGGGTGAGAAGGAGAAAGACAAAGGAGGGAGTGTGTGGGTTCTAGGGGCTGGAGCAGCGGAGTGGGATGAGGGTGAGAGTGAGCACGGGGAGCCAGGAGGAAAAGAAGAGAAGAGGGTGGTGGGTAGGTAGGGGATGGAAGGGTAAGCTACCGTAGCAGCAGGGATACCGATAAGGGTGCTTGGAGCATGGGTAGGTGTGGTGAGTAGAGGGGCAGAGGGGGCTATGCTGTGATGAGTGGCACTGAACTGCACAAGTTGGAAGCAGGTGTATAGATGTGCTGTACATTTGAGACATACCTATATTCTTCCATACATGCGGTACTCTTCTTCCAAGGCATGTGACGCCGCTAACCAGGCAGGGCTCTCGCTAGGTTTTGGGCCTGTCTGAAGAAGAAAAAAAAAAAAAAAAAAAAAAAAAAAAACACAAGAGGCGATGAAATCGTTTTAGGATTGCGAAGCATTTCTCATATGTACCTTAGGGTTTCTGTTTCTTCCTTCCCTCCCTCCCTTCTCGCCAATGAAGCTTGGTTGTTAACTGAAACGGCCGCTAGTCACGCTCCACCAACCTACCCGTGGTGAGAAGTACGCTGCTTTAACTATACTAAGTTAGATGATTTACGCTAGACTATAAACTCAGTTTGTGGTGGATCGTAACTACCGATGGCCCGTAATATAGCTCGTTAGATGTTGCTGTTAGCTAGAATCTAGACGCCTCAGCCATATTAAATCAGCAGCTAGATCGGTTTTTTTGGGCTGCTAACAGTTAGGTCGTTCTTAGCTAGTGCTTCCTTTTCACTTATTCGATTTTCGTCCGTCTCTCTTGAAGCCATGTCATCATTTCCACATCTAGTAATAACCATGTTCACATTTCCTTGTTAATCCGTTCAATACAGGTGGTTTTCCTTCTTTCTTTCTTTCGTTTTTATCATCTTATGCGTTCTTCCTTTAGGTGGCCTGCTACGTATGCGTCATCTACTCCATTTTTATGCCACTGGTAAGAAGAACCTAATCTATAACTTAGATCTAAGTAATATGTTACATACTACACTAAACCAGACATGGGTGCTTTCTTCTGCTCTCCTTTATTTCGATTCACATTCTACTTGCTTGCTCCTTTCAGCTACTGCTCTTACTTTTGTTTTCTTCCGTACGCCGTGATTTCTTCCCCCATCTTAATTGAGTTTTGAAATGATATTAAGAATTCTGCTCAGAGAGTTGATTCACTAGGTAGGAGCATATTCTTGATCGTTCTCTCTCTCTCGTTCTCTCTCTCTCTCTCGTTCTTTCTCGTTCTCTCGTTCGTTCTCCCTCGTTCCTTCTACCTCGTTCTCTCTCTCGTTCTCTCTCCCTCGTTAGGTGAGCTCGTTTATCTGTGAAATTCACTGCTAAGATATATTGTGGTTTGTTGTTTTGTTACTTGCTCTGCTTTTTGGGTTCTGTTTCCTGTGTATGTCGCTATTCATTATTTTTTTACCTTAGCACCATTAGGTTGTATTAGGGTTGGTTATTATGATTTTTTCCTCCCCTGCCTTTCTTTCCTTTCCATTTTCACTGCACTTTGATAATTCATTTTTCTCTCCCTTCTTCCTCCTTTCCCTCTCCGTCATGTGAAGAATGAGGAATGAATGAATTAGGAAAGAGGTGGGTACAAGTAGGAAAACCTAGAAGTGTTGTACCCCATATTGTCTACCCCACTACAGCCTACACAGACTATAGCATATAAGTTTGACACACCCCCATAGGCAAAGTGGGGGAGAACAAGAGGTCACAAGACCAGTCAAGCAAAGCAAAGCAAGCTCAGGGTGGATCACAATGTCACCACACAATCCGAGCACAAGAGCAAGGCCAAAAGGCCAGTTCACATGCAAGATCATATATAAAGGTAAACAGGCAAGTGCAGGTATAGAAAGATCACAGTACAAGCAAGGTCAAGAAGTGAGCAAGTGAGGTCAAGTAGGCACAAGACCTAGCATCGTACAGAAGCGCTGATGATCACCAGGCGGAAGTGCCTTGGTAAAGATATCAGCAGTGTTGGCCTCAGAGGCCACGTAAGCAAGGCGCAGCTGACCACGCTGCTACAGCTCACGAGCAAGGAAGTAGCGAAGAGCAATGTGCTTCGTTCTGTGCTCCAGTCTGTGCTCCCGACACAAGGCCAGCATGGCCTTGTTGTCTACGTACAGAACTGGAGGAGAACGAGGCGGCTCTCCTAGGTCAGTCAGCAGGTAGGTGAGCCAGCGTAGCTCCTGTGCAGCCATGGCCCCCGCGTAGATCTCAGCCTCACAGCTGGAGCCGAGAACAGAGGACGAGCGGGTAGACCGCCACGAAACAGAACCGGAGCCAAGGCTGAAGGTGTAACCCTGTGACGACCGCTGCGTAGCCTGGTCGTCAGCCCAAGAAGCGTCTGCGTGACCTGTGAGGATCACTCGACGTCGCCCTCCAAGCACTAGCCCCATGCCCGACGTACTGCACAAGTAGCGCAACACCCTCTTCGCTGCAGCCATGTGCTCTGGTCGGTGTCTCCCAGGAGCAACATAGCGTGCCAAGATGCTAAGAGGGTATGCAAGGTCAGGTCGTGTGCAGGTCATCAGGTACATGAGGCAGCCAACAAGCTCTGGGTACGGGCCACTCGGCTCTACGGACTCATCCGAAGGCAGAGCTGAGAGCGAGTGGCGAGTAGACAGAGGAGTGGCCTGAGGCGAGGAGTACGTGAAGTCGAAGCGCTGAAGGACCTGCTGCACCATGTGTGACTGAGTCAGGGTAATGGTGCGCTGTGCTCTGTCCCGGGTGATCTGCAAGCCAAGGTAGCTGCGCATTTCACCCAGGTCTGTGCACGTGTGTCTCTTCTGCAGCTCGGACTTCACGTGGGCGAGTCCAGCAGTGTCAGCAGTGGCAAAGACCAAGTCGTCGACGTACACGAGGATGTAGAACGGCGGCAGAGAGGTGTCGGTGCGCAGAAACAGCGACGGGTCGGCTGTAGAAGGAGCAAACCCAAGAGCCGCAAGTGTAGTCCTCAGTGTGTCGTGCCACTCACGGGGCGCCTGGCGGAGACCGTAGACTGGCCGCCGGAGGCTCCACTGGGTACCAGGAGGAAACGACCCAGTGAAGCCAGGTGGGCGGCGCAGCCAGATCTCCTCGTGAAGGCTGCCCTGCAGGAAAGCAGTGCTGAAGTCAAGAGAGTGAAGCTCGTAGTCGCGCTGAGCGGCTATGTGTAGCAGCACCCGAAGAGTGGTCATCTTCGGGGTGGGAGAGAAGGTCTGAAAGTAGTCAACTCCCTGCCTCTGACTGAAGCCTCGAGCCACGTAACGCGCCTTGAAGACAGGCGGAGAACCCGGCGGCCGCTTCACCCTGAAAATCCACATGCCACTGACGATGTTCGCCCCAGATGGGGGAACCTCGTCGACGTAGGTGCCTGTGGACTTCCAGGAAGCCATCTCTGCGTCCATGGCTGACTGCCACTGAGAGGAGTAGGGACCCTCGATCGCCTCAGCGTACGATCGAGGAGTCGGGATGTCTGGTGCATCCGGGTCTCCCTCAGGGGCAATCAGCGTGGACACGAGATGAGGCAAAGCAGCCGCAAAACACTGGAACTCCTACTGCCTGTCCTCAAGGACGTCTAGAGGGGCGGCGACGAGGCCGCGAAGGGGCCGTAAGGGGCCTAGAGGGGGCGGCGACGGGGCCGGAAGTGGCGGCGACGGGGCCGCGAAGGGGCCGCGAGGGGCCTAGGGGGGCGACGACGGGGCCGCTAGGAGCGGCGACGGGGCCGTGAAGGGGCCGCGAGGGGCCTATAGGGGCGGCGACGAGGCCGTGAAGGGGCCGCGAGGGGCCTAGAGCGGCGGCGACGAGGCCGTGAAGGGGCCGCGAGGGGCCTAGAGCGGCGGCGACGGGGCCTAGAGCGGCGGCGACGGGGCCGTGAAGGGGCCGCGAGGGGCCTAGAGGGGCGGCGACGGGGTCGCTAAGGACGGCGACGGGGTCGCTAAGGGTGGCGCGAGGGGCCTCTAGGAGGGCGCGACGTGAGGGCGGCCTACGGGGCATGCCTCGGGCAGAAAAAAAATATCGAGTTAGGTGGTGGGCCCTTGAGAAGCGTTCCCACGAGGGAACCTGCTCTATACCATGTGAAGAATGAGGAATGAATGAATTAGGAAAGAGGTGGGTACAAGTAGGAAAACCTAGAAGTGTTGTACCCCATATTGTCTACCCCACTACAGCCTACACAGACTATAGCATATAAGTTTGACACGTCATTCGTTGCCTACTTGGTTTTCCGGATTTCCCAACTGACTTTTGTTCCAGATGTGTATATCTGCCAAGATTACTTGTGAAGTGGGTAGCAGTGGTGACATGTATGATTGTATTTTAATGATTGTATGTTATTGTTTTGATGGAGGGTTTTTGTGTTTGTGTGAATGTGTGTGATCTTGGACAAGTGTTTGTATCTTTGTGTGTGCCGTCGTGCGTGTGTGCCGTGGTTGTGTGCATTGATCCATATTCATTGCAATAACAATGCATGTCTGTGATTTTAAAAAAGAATGCTCAAGTCTATCATTTCACAAAAGGTTCATTGGCGCACTCAGTGAATCGTGTGCGACCACTTCGAACTGGATTTGATAGAGTTGACTTTCTTTTTAGATTTTACAGATTGTGTTGTTTCATGTGACAGTTGATTATTCAAAAGCTAAACTATTGACCTCCCCCCCATGCTAGGCAGGGGATGGCGGTAGCTTAGTTTTTGGGTCATTAACTGTCACGCATTTACATCATATACTGGTATGTGCGCATTTAAGTTCAGAGCACATCAAACATTATGCATATTGAAGCATTATCATCTATGCATAATGCATCTTTATAACTTACACCATTATATTCATCTAAACATCTGATTATATGCATTTCATGATAGTCTCGTGTGAGAATTGAGGAATGAATGACTAGGAAAATGAGTTGGGTACAAATATGAAACCCTAACAAACTGTACCCCATAGTGTCTACCCCACTACAGCCTAAACAGGCTATGTGATTAATGTTTGACACACCCCCATAGGCAAGGTGGGGGAGAACAAGGGGTCACAAGACCAGTCAAGCAAAGCAAAGCAAAGCAAGCTCAGGGTGGATCACAACGTCACCACACATTCCGAGCATAGGTTCAAAGGCCACAAGGCCAGTTCACATGCAAGGTTATATATAAAGGTAAACAAGCAAGTGCAGGTATATATAGATCACAGTACAAATAAAGTCAAGAGGTAAGCAAGTGAGGCCAAGTAGGCACAAGACCTAGCATAGTACAGAAGCGCTGATGATCACAAGGCTGAAGCGCCTTGGTGAAGATATCAGCAGTGTTGGCCTGAGAGGCCACGTAAGCAAGGCGCAGCTGACCACCCTGCTGCAGCTCACGAGCAAGGAAGTAGCGAAGAGCAATGTGCTTCGTTCTGTGCTCCAGTCTGTGCTCCCGACACAAGGCCAGCATGGCCTTGTTGTCTACGTACAGAACAGGAGGAGAACGAGGCGGCTCTCCCAGGTAAGTCAGCAGGTAGGTGAGCCAGCGTAACTCCTGTGCAGCCATGGCCCCTGCGTAGATCTCAGCCTCACAGCTGGAGCTGAGAACAGAAGACGAGTGGGTAGACCGCCACAAAACAGAACCGGAACCAAGGCTGAAGGTGTAACCCTGTGACGACCGCTGCGTAGCCAGGTCGTCAACCCAAGACGCGTCTGCGTGACCAGTGAGGACCACTGGACTCCGCCCTCCAAGCACGAGCCCCATGCCCGACGTACTGCATAGGTAGCGCAACACCCTCTTCGCGGCAGCCATGTGCTCTGGTCGGTGTCTCCCAGGAGCAACATAGCGAGCCAAGATGCTAAGAGGGTATGCCAGGTCAGGTCGAGTGCAGGTCATCAGGTACATGAGGCAGCCAACAAGCTCTGGGTACGGGCCACTCGGCTCTACGGACTCATCCGAAGGCAGAGCTGAGAGCGAGTGGCGAGTAGACAGAGGAGTGGCCTGAGGCGAGGAGTACGTGAAGTCGAAGCGCTGAAGGACCTGCTGCACCATGTGTGACTGAGTCAGGGTAATGGTGCGCCGTGCTCTGTCCCGGGTGATCTGCAGGCCAAGATAGCTGCGCAGTTCACCCAGGTCTGTGCACGTGTGTCTCTTCTGCAGCTCGGACTTCACGTGGGCGAGTCCAGCAGTGTAAGCTGTAGCAAACACCAAGCCGTCGACGTACACGAGGATGTAGAACGGCGCCAGCAAGGTATCGGTGCGAAGAAACAGCGACGGGTCAGCAGTAGAAGGAGCAAACCGAAGAGCCGCAAGCGTAGTCCTCAGTGTGTCGTGCCACTCACGGGGTGCCTGGCGGAGACCGTAGACAAGCCGCCGGAGACTCCACTGGGTACCAGGAGGAAACGACCCAGTGAAGCCAGGTGGGCGGCGCAGCCAGATCTCCTCGTGCAGGCTGCCCTGTAGGAAAGCAGTGCTGAAGTCAAGGGAGTGAAGCTCGTAGTCACGCTGAGCAGCAACGTGTAGCAGAACCCGAAGAGTGGTCATCTTCGGGGTCGGGGAGAAGGTCTGAAAGTAGTCAACTCCCTGCCGCTGACTAAAGCCTCGAGCCACGTAACGCGCCTTGAAGACAGGCGGAGAACCCGGCGGCCGCTTCACCCTGAAAATCCACATGCCACTGACGATGTTCGCCCCAGGTGGGGGAACCTCGTCGACGTAGGTGCCTGTGGACTTCCAGGAAGCCATCTCTGCGTCCATGGCTGCCTGCCACTGAGAGGAGTAGGGACCCTCTATCGCCTCTACGTAAGAGCGCGGGGTCGGGATGTCTGGTGCATCCGGGTCTCCCTCAGGGGCAAGTTGCAAAGACACGAGATGAGGTAAAGCAGCTGCAAAACACTGGAACTCCTCTTGCCTGTCCTCAAAGACGTCCGGGCTAAGAGCACACTCACCCCCGACGGATGGAGGACAGACAGACGCAGACTCAGCAACAAGACTAGCGGCGTAGTCTAAACGACAGTGAGCAGCGAAGTCGACAAGCTCGGCAACTAAGGCAGACGCAGCAGCGGACTCAAAGAAAGGGTCAGTGACAGCAGTGGCTAGGAAACGCGTGACAGTAGGACTGGCAGCACGAAGGGAGTCAGACGCAGGGTCAGCAAGAGCAGGAAGAGAGGACTCTGGAGGAGACGGCAAAGGGACACGCTGTGGCGCAGTGGAAGGACGCAGTGCCATCTGGTGCGTGCCCGGGACCGCAGGAGGACGCTGACGTGGAACTCGACGACTAGTGCGAGCAGTGCGAACAGGTGACGCAGGACGCGACTCAGGCTCACGACGCTCAACAAGACCTCCAGTAGGACCAGCGTAGGGAGAAGGAGCAGGACTAGAAGAAGGCGGAAGACCAAGAACCTGCTCAAGGAGCGGAACGAAGTACGGCCGCGGCCGCGCAGCACCTCCAGAACCAGCAGGGACAACACCAGCACCCCCAGCGTCAGCTCCAACTCCAGCAGCACCACCAGCTCCAGTACCTCCAGCAGCTCGAGCTCCAGCAGGACCACCGGCAGACACAGCAGCCCCGGCTCCAGTACCTCCAGTAGCACCCACTCCAGCAGCACCGCCAGCTCCAGCTCCACCAGTAGCTCCAGCACCAGGAGCACCACCAGGCCCAGCAGCTCCAGTACCTCCAGTACGAGCACCTCCGGGACCTGTGGCTCCAGCACCCCCAGCAGAAGCAGAACCTCCAGCACCGGCTCCAGCAGCACCTCCAGCTCCAGTACCTCCAGCAGTAGCAGAACCTCCAGCACCGGCAGCACCTCTAGCTCCAGCAGCACGGCTCCAGCGCCGAGCAAACCACTCGCGCAGCTCCTGTGGAGAGGGAAGCTCCCGCCGGGACAAAGCACCCGAAGGACCTCCAGGTCCAGCACCGGCAGGCTCCGCACCCCCACTCTCAGCAACCCCAGGCTCAGCACCCCTAGTCTCCGCACACTCAGGCTCAGCACCCCCAAAAGGAGCACCCCCAGGCTCCGCACGCTCAGGCTCAGCACCCCCAGACACAGCACCCCCAGGCTCCGCACGCTCAGGCTCAGCACCCCCAGAAGCACCAGAGTCATCAGCTACCTCGACAGGCTCGACTGCATCAACCTGGGACACACCTGAGGGGGCAGGACCCTGAGGGGGGAGGGGGTCTACCGGGGGGGGACCGGGCGCGAAGAAGAGCGGCGGGAGGGGGGAGGGGGGCAGTGCGGTAGGGGAAGAGACGGTAGTACGGAACCGACTCGTCAAACGTGACGTCCTGGGAGGATAGAACACGACGCGAGGTGGGGTGGTAAAACTGCCAACCAGGCGCGTCAGGACAGCTTGTCCGCTGACAAGTCTCGGACGAAAGCTCGAGATCCCCAGACATGGAACGCAGACGCATCATCAATCTTCCCCGTCCACCGCAGAGTAGGGGAGGTCTCCGGCAGGGAGACCCGGGGCTGAAGGTTGATCTGATGCGCCTCGTACTGAACCGCGAACGGCCACAGAAAATGGGGAGCAGCCGCATGGATCATGGACGTACGAGCGACATCCATGACCATGCCAATGCGGCGCTCAGCAATCCCATTTTGCTGTGGAGAGGCCGGAAGCGTGAACGTCTGGCGGATGCCCTCCGCACGACAGAAGGCTCGCAGAAGGTCGGAGGAAAACTCTCCACCTCTGTCGGAGTGCAGACGCAGAACAGGAAAGTCCGAGCCGAAACGCTCTCTGAGCTGGAGACGAGCAACGCGGATCCAGTCGATCAACACCTCAGTGACCTCACCCTTGCTGCGCAAGGGGAAGACTGTGGTGTAACGCGAGTAGTCGTCAACCACCAGCAGGAAGTAACGCTCGTGACCCTGTCCACGGACGCGGGCTGGGCCCCACACGTCCATGTGGAGAGTCTGCAGCGGAGCCTCTGTCGGGGGAAACTCGGAGGAGTGAGGAGCGGCGCGCTGCCGCCCCTCGACGCAGGGAACGCAGGTAGGGGCAGGCCCCGGGGGAAGGGGAGGGAGGGACCGGGGGAGACCAGAGACAAGGACACGGGAGGCCATGCCTCGGAGACGAGGCAAGGAGGGGTGACCAAGGCGGTGGTGCCAGAGGAGGGTCTGGTGGGACAGGAGGCGACACGAGCAGGGGGCAGACTCAGGACCTGACCGAGACGCTGCAGCAAACACCTGACTCGACGCAGCTACCTGACCAGACGCAGCAACCGGGGGAGACTCTGTGGTCAGTGTGTACAGGCTCGACCCCGGTCGACGGGTAAACGTGGCCAAGTGGCGGCCCGTCCGAGCACACGTGCAGTGGGTCACTCGCTGACTCACAGGAGTGAACTGGTCAACCCCGGCATCCTGAAGGTCAGCACCACTCACCAAGTTCGTAGAGAACGAGGGGAGGTAGAGACCAGACAGGGAGCCGGACGGGGCCGCCGGACACGGGAGGGCTGTGGAGTAGCGAGCAAGAACAGGACCCCCAGAGGGGTCTGCCAGGGAGACCGCAACCGGCCGACTGAGCGGCGTAAGGGTGGTGCGGTCTCGAAAGAAGGAGCGGGAAGCACTCGAGTCGAGGGTGAAGGTGTGCAAGACCTGAGCCGATGCGGTACCTGAGAGAGCAGACTCACCAGCACCTAGAGCAGCAGACTCACTAGCACCTAGAGCAGCAGACTCACGAGAACCTAGAGCAGCAGGCTCAATGCCCGGGTCAGGCGGAACACGCACGTAACAGTCACCCTCAGCACTAATAGACACAGCATACATGGCAGCAAGAATAGCATCAAAGTCAAGATCAAAGATAGCTACACCCGACTTGAGCAGATCACCCCAGCGAGGGATCTCAGTGGCGTCAGGGAACTGGGTACGCCAGGCGTCTGTCAGGCAACCGAAGCAGCGCTGGGTGGCGTGCTGGCCACCACACTGCTCTCCAGTGCGGTCGCCTGTGCGCAGGACGTAGGCACAGGGACCAGCACCCCCAGACCCCTGGCGCCCTGCGTACCACTCACGAAGCTGCTGGGGCGACGGGGTCTCACGAGAGCGTGACTGGTGCTGGGGTCCCCGCTGCACAGCTCTGCCTCTACCAGCTCCACCTCCGCCGCCGCCGCCGCCGCCTCCGCCTCCTCCACCCCAACCGCCACCGCCACCGCCGCCTCCACCTCCACCGCTGCCTCCAAAGCCCCCACCTCTGCCACCACCCCCACCCCCACCCCCTCCTCCGCCTGCACCGCCACTACCGCCTCCCCCACCACCTCCTCCAGCGCCCTTGCCCCGCTTGCCCTTGCTGTTGCGGCGCCTCTCACTAGGAGCAGACGCAGCGCTGACCGACTCGGTGCCAACAAGGTCGACAGCAGCAGCAGAGGCAACGGAGGGCAAGAGAGGAACGGGGGAGCACCCCTCAAAGAAAGGGGTACGGGGGTCACCACGAGAGGCTCCTACAGCGGTAATACTAGTCTCTGCTGCAAGGAGGCGCTCCTCGAGGAGGTCAACGGTGAGGGTGGTAGGGCAAAGAGAGAGGAAGTGGTCCCTGACCGAGCGAAGAGTGTCAGGGAGTCGGGTGACTAGGTAGTAGAGGGTGATGTACATGGGGGGGGGGTTCTGTGCGCAGAACTCAGCAGGAAGTGCAGCGCGCTAGCGAGTGTCACTAGTGCGAAGGTGCGTAATGAGGTCAGTGACTGTGGCAAAAGCGGCGAGGTCAGGGAACAGGTACGGTAGCATGAGGCGGCTAAGCGCAGCAGTGGCAGGGGAAGATTAGCGTGCAACTACAGCGTCGTACAGAGTCTTAGCACTCTTGTACTGACTAAAATGCGCGCGCTCAGTAGACGGTAGGTGACTACGCACAGCAAGGCGGGCAGCAGCATCGCGCGTGAGCCACTGCGAGCGAACAGTACTGTCAGCATCAGCAGCAGGGCAGTAGAGGCGCCAGACGTGAGATCGAACAGTGAGAGACCATCCTTGCTATCGCACTGTAGGAAAAGCTGCAGATCATCTAGCCAGACATCGAAGTCAACCGCTCGACCCTCAGCATCAAAGGTAAGAACACTAGGACTAGCCATGACAGGAGCAGCAGCAGGCTAGCAGCAGCAGCAGTGCAACTCGGCTAAGCGACGCGGCTAGGCTGGGCAGCGCGGCTCGGCAGGGCGGCTCGGCAGGGCGGCTCGGCAGAGCGGTGCGGCTCGGCAGCGCGACTCGGCCCGGCGATGCTCTTACCAGGGGCTAGGCCGGGGCAGGGCCGGGGGAGGGTCGGGGCAGGGTTGCGACAGGTTCGGGGCAGGGCCGGGGCCGGGCCGCGACAGGTCCGGGGCAGGGCCGGGGCCGGGCCGCGGCAGTGCAGGAGCAGGGCCGGGGCAGAGTTGGGGCAGGGCCGGGACAGGGCCAGGGCAGGGCCGGGGCAGGGCCGGGACAGGGCCGGGGCGAGGGCCGGGGCAGGGCTGCAACAGGGCCGGGGCAGGGCCGGGGCAGAGCTGCGACAGGGCCGCAACAGGGCCGGCGCAGGGCCGCGACAGGTTGGGGCAGGGCTGCGACAGGGCCGGGGGAGGGCCGGGGCAGGGCCGGAACAGGGCCGCGACAGGGCCGGAGGAGGGCCGGGGCTGTGTCGCAGCAGGGCCGCGACAGGGCCGCGAGAGGGTCGGGGGAGGGCCGCGACAAGTCCGGGACAGGGGCGGCGCCGGGCGACGGGGCAGGGCCGAGACGAGGGGCCCGCGACGGGGGGCCGCGACGGGGAGCCGCGACGGGGGGGGCCGCGACGGGGGGCCGCGACGGGGGGGCGCGACGAGGTGGGGCCGCGACGGGGGCCTGCGACGGGGGGCCGCGACGGGGCCGTTAAGGGGCCGCAAGGGGGGGGGGGGCACGACGGGGCAGGGCCGGGGCGGGGTCGCAACGGGGCCTCTAAGGGGGGGCCGCCAACAGGCCGCTAGGGGGCCGCGTAAGGCAGAGAAGGCCACTAGGGGGCCGCAAGGGGGCCGCGTAGGGCAGAGCGCAAAGCGCGCTTCGGGCAGGTAGGTAAAAAAAATCTTTTAACGGTGGGCCCTTAGGAAGGAACGGTCCCAGTAGGGAACCCTCTCTGATACCATGTGAGAATTGAGGAATGAATGACTAGGAAAATGAGTTGGGTACAAATATGAAACCCTAACAAACTGTACCCCATAGTGTCTACCCCACTACAGCCTAAACAGGCTATGTGATTAATGTTTGACATCACGTAGTTATCACTACATCATAAAACATACTGTAAGAATTAATACAGCGAACAGTACTACTACATTGCACGAAACTACAATAACAATTCGTATGGTTTAATAAACTGCAAACAGTGTTCAATACTTCTAAAAAATCATACAATATACCGTAGTAATTGTAGCTTCCAAATTTTGTTTTTATCTTTTGATGGAGAATAAAAGATGAAAATAAAATTTGGCAAAATCGATCGCAAAGGGTTGCTTCGCAACCCAAAAAAAAACAAACATGAGGCGACGAAACCGTCTTAGGGTTGCGAAGCGCTTGCTTACTTACATAAATTTGTATAACTTCTAATTCTGTACGTTATGGTGTAGGATGAATCTAAGTGGCACTTACTCTCACTCGGCAAAGATTAAAAAAACCGCGTTAGCAGGAATCGAAAGATCTATAGATTTCCCCGATATATTTCAAACGACTGCGACAACACTGATGTACAGCAAGAATAACCAAGTTTATTGTACCTTAGTTTTTGCGACGAATCTGAGCCTGCCTTAGGGTTTGTTTATTCCTTTTCTCTCCCACTCCTCCTTCTTGCTAGTTGAGTTACCCGCCAGATACGCTCCACCTACTAGTGCAAGGTAAGAACTACCCTAACTTATCATTTTGAGCCAAATTAGATCATTACAAGCTAGACTACCATTTCTTAGTCTCATATCGTAGTCGTTTAACATAGTATTGGTCGCAGGTTGTTTAAGGCTTAGGTTCTAGGATTGTTGTAGATACTTTACCTTTAGGTCTTTCACTAGATTGCATCCATTCTTCTACTATTCATCGTCTCTTTCCTGTGTTGCATGCTTACAACCTCGTATTTGCATATTTCATTGACGTTTTTACTTCCTTTCATCTTATGTTATTGTTAGGTCGATTTGAACGCTAACCTTCTTTGCCTTGATAGCCAGATTGATTTAAACCATTTCGAACCGAGCTGCATGTCGTTCTCTCTCTCTCTCTCTCTCTCTCTCTCTCTCTCTCTCTCTCTCTCTCTCTCTCTCTCTCTCTCTCTCTCTCTCTCTCTCTCTCTCTCTAATGGTCCTTGTATTGATATAGCAGCAAGGTACAAACATGCAACTCATAGGTAGCAACTTGGCAAGGCACAAGGAGACACAAAAACCTCCCTACAATTCCACAAAGGGCTCAATGACCGCAAAGCAGTCCCCTAGGTGTAACTCATCCCCGATCCTCCCCACAGGCGGGTTCTCCACTGCCGCTGCCTCCCCTAGTTTGAGCAGGAGACCCACGGACTGGGCCCTTTGTAGGGCCACAGACCAGCGCTGCCTGAACTGGTGCAGGAACTTAGCAGCGTAGAATGACTTGGAGTCGGCGTTGAAGTGGCGCCGGGCTGCAGTGTCCGCCAAGAGCTTCAGGAAGACTGGCACTTCAGCACAGGGGCAGCCGTAGGTATCCACCGCTAGAGGAAAGAAATTCACTGTCTCTGGCCGGGCAGCGTAGTGCTTGACTTTCTTGTCAGCCTGCTCCCGCGCCGCCCAGCCCCTGCCCTTCTGTGCCTCCGGGTCCCTAGTGCTAATGGGATCTGTGATGGTGACGTCGCACACGTAGACCGCGCCGCTGCTTCTGTCTGTCATCGCGAAGTCCGCGGTCTGTTCCTCAATAGGGCAGTATGTCGAGGTCTCGCTATGGACGATGAATCCCGCGTCTTGGGCCATGCTAATACAAGCATCCCGCAGCTCGTTGTGGGTGTTGATACGGTGTTTGCCCGTGCCGCAACGGAGAAGGTGGTTAGGGAGGCGGGGGTCTGGGATAGCGGTATGGTCAGAGCAGTCGCAGTTTTTAGGCGTGGAGAAAGGAAGGGCCAGCCGGAAGCGCACGGCATTGGAGAAGTGAACGGGCCCGATCCTTCTGTTCGCCGTAATGGGGATGGCTGTCAACCAGTCCCCGGTCCCGTAGCCGGTCAGCGAAAACATCCGCTGCGTGTGTCCGCTCAGGGGGTTCAGCTCCATGCGCCGTGTCTCCTGAACCTGCACGGCGTATCTGCTCCCGTGCACCTGTAGAGCTAGTGCATGTTGTAGTCGCATATCCGTCCGCTTCAGCCGCTCCTTCTCCAGGATTTCTCGTGCATCCAGGGGTAACGCGGCTTCGCACTCAGTGAGCCACTCATGAAGGGGAGTGGTGACGTCTGCCGGCAGCAGCATGTGATCCCGAGCCCGCGTCAGTGCGCCGCGAGGGGCACACTCCAGTGATGCCAGAAAGAGCGCGGCCTGTGTGAAGCTCGCGGTGTAGCCGTACACCCCTTCGATTAAGGGGTCTGTAATGCCGATTCCCCCTAGCGATGGCGGCAGGGAAGCTTGCGCCCACACGCGAGATTGCTCGGCGCGGTGGGTTGGAACGCGGATGCCACAGGCGGTCAGTAGCGTCGTAAGCAGATCCATCCCCCACTGGCTCCAGGTATCGCGCGGAAGTAATCGTAGCGGCGTCGTCCTGGTGAGATATGCCACCCGCCTCGAGATACAGCGGGTGAGCAGCAGTGATGCGACCTGGGGATCGGCTTTCTCCAGGAGTGGTAATGGTTTTGGGTTCATTTTGCTCATTTGGGGTTCTCTGGCTCACGTTCGCGCCCCTGGCGCGAACAAGTTGTCTCCTCGCACTCTCTCTCTCTCTCGTTCTATCTCTCTCGTTCTCTCAATCTCTTTCTTTCATTCTCGTTCTATCTCTCTCGTTCTCTCTCACTCCCTCTCTCTCTCTCTCTCTCTCTCTCTCTCTCTCTCTCTCTCTCTCTCTCTTTCTTGTTCTCTCTCTCTTGTTCTCTCTCTCTCTCTCTCTCTCTCTCTCTCTCTCTCTCTCTCTCTCTCTCTCGTTCTCTTTCTCTCTCTGGTTCTCGTTCTCCCTCTCTCGTTCTCTCTCTCTCTCTCTCTCTCTCTCTCTCTCTCTCTCTCTCTCTCTCTCTCTCTCTCTCTCTCTCTCTCTCGTTCGCTCTCTCTCTCTCATTCTCTCTCTCTCTCTCGTTCTCTCCTTCTCGTTCTCTCTCTCTCATTCTCTTCCTCTCGTTTCTTTCTCTCGTTCTCTCTCTCTCTCTCTCTCTCTCTCTCTCTCTCTCTCTCTCTCTCTCTCTCTCTCTCTCTCTCTCTCTCTCTCTCTCTCTCTCGTTCTCTCTCTCGCAATCTCTATCTCTCTCGTTCTCTCTCTCTCTCTCTCTCTCTCTCGTTCGTTCTCTCTCTCTCTCTCTCTCTCTCTCTCTCTCTCTCTCTCTCTCTCTCTCTCTCTCTCTCTCTCGTTCGTTCTCTCTCTCTCTCGTTCTCTCTCTCTCTAGTTCACTCCCTCTCTCGTTCTCCCTCCCTCTCGTTCATTCTCTTTCTCTCACTCTCTCTCTATAGTTCTCTCCCTCTCTCGTTCTCTCTCTCTCGTTCATTCTCTCTCTCGTCCGTTCTCTCTCATTCGTTCTCTCTCGTTCGTCCTCTCTCTCTCTCTCTCTCTCTCTCTCTCTCTCTCTCTCTCTCTCTCTCTCTCTCTCTCTCTCTCTCTCTCTCTCTCATCCTCTCTCTCACGCTCTCGCTCTCCGTTGTTCTCGCTCTCCGTATTTCATTATATTCTCTTCTTTCGTTTACTGTCTCGTTATGCGTTTTTCCCTCTGTTCCCGTTCCTTACTTTTGTTTTATGCCTTGGTATGTTCTTGTCATTGCTATTTGTCAGCACTAACCCTTCAATACTCACGGCGTTTTTCTTAGCCCTTGTATTGTTTCATTCGTTTCTTTGTTATTCCTTTTTCTCGTCATTTCATCACACCTCATACCCTTTTCTGTTTTTTTTTTTTTTACTTTCTTTCCGATCCTCCTTTCCACTTCTTAAACCCGTTTCTCAGGAGCCTTGCTGGTCAAGAATGCGATTTCAATCTGGAAAATGTGTATTGGTCACTGATAGGGATATATAATTTTGTCCTTTCAACGTTGATTTGCATGTTATTTATTATCGCGCATTTTTTGCTGGTTTGCCGGTGTTCGTGCTTTTGATTGTGTGAATGTGTTTGCTTATGTGAGTAACTATGTTTGGTGTATGCGTTTGCAAGTGTGTGTGTGTGTGTGTATACGTATACGTAGGTATTGTGAGTCTGTATGTTGTCAAATGATAAGTTTACTGCTATCTAGGCTGTAGTGGGTTTAGCCTTAGGGGGTACAGTAAATTGCTCGACACTTCATTGTATCCCCCTCCTTGCCCAAATCCACATCATTCATTCTCAAACTCTCTCGACATTGAACCCTAGCATGGTTCCTACACTCACTATAGCTACTATTTCAACATATGTATGTATGTACGTATGTATGTGTGTATTGTCATAATAGTGAAGGAATGAATGACTGAATAAGCAAGCAGGTGGGTACAAGTAGGAAACCTAAAAGTGTTGTACCCTATATGAACTACCCCACTAAAGCCTAAACAGACTATAGCATATAAGTTTGACACACCCCCATAGGCAAAGTGGGGGAGAACAAGAGGTCACAAGACCGATCAAGAAAGGCAAAGCAAGCTCAGGGTGGATCACGATGTTACCACGCATTCTGAGCACAAGCAAATGGCCACAAGGCCAGTTCACATGCAGAGTTATATAAAGAGAACAAACAATACAGTGAACACAACCTAGCAAGTGTAAGCATGCAAGTATATGTATAGAGATCACAGTACAAGCAGAGTCAAGAAATTAGCAAGTGAGGCCAAGTAGGCACAAGACCTAGCATAGTACAAAAGCGCTGATGATCACAAGGTTGAAGTGCCTTGGTAAAGATATCAGCAGTGTTGGCCTGAGAGGCCACGTAAGCAAGACGAAGCTGACCACGCTGCTGCAACTCTCGAGCAAGGAAGTAGCGCAGAGCAATGTGCTTCGTTCTGTGCTCCAGTCTGTGCTCCTGACACAAGGCAAGCATGGCCTTGTTGTCGACGTACAGAACAGGAGGAGAACGAGGCGCCTCTCCCAAGTCAGTCAGCAGGTAGGTGAGCCAGCGTAACTCCTGTGCAGCCATGGCCCCAGCATAGATCTCAGCCTCACAACTGGAGCTGAGAGCAGAAGACGAGCGGGTAGACCGCCAAGAGACAGAACCGGAGCCAAGGCTGAAGGTGTAACCCTGTGACGACCGCTGCGTAGCCAAGTCGTCAACCCAGGAAGCGTCTGCGTGACCAGTGAGGACAACTCGAGCCCGTCCTCCAATCACTAGCCCCATGACCGACGTACTGCACAAGTAACGCAGTACCTTCTTCGCAGCATCCCAGTGCACCTTTCGGTGCCTGCCGGGAGCCACGTAGCGTGCCAGGAGGCTGAGAGGGAACGCGAGGTCGGGTCGAGTGCACGTCATCAGGTATATGAGGCAGCCCACAAGCTCTGGGTACGGGCCACTCGGCTCTACGGACTCGTCCGAAGGTGGAGCTGAGAGCGAGTGACCGGTAGGAAGAGGAGTGGACTGTGGCGAGGAGTACGTGAAGCCGAAGCGCTGAAGGACCTGCTGCACCATGTGTGACTGAGTCAAGGTAATGGTGCGCTGTGCTCTGTCCCGGGTGATCCGCAAGCCAAGATAGCTTGTCAGCTCACCCAGGTGTGTGCACGTGTGTCTCTTCTGCAGCTCCGACTTCACGTGGGCGAGTGCCTCAGTGTCAGCAGTAGCAAAGACCAAGTCGTCTACGTACACGAGAACGTAGAACGGCGGCAGAGCGGTGTCGGTGCGTAGAAACAACGACGGGTCAGCAGTGGAAGGAGCAAAACCAAGAGCAGCAAGAGTCGTCCTCAGAGTGTCGTGCCACTCACGGGGTGCCTGGCGGAGACCGTAGACTGGCCGCCGGAGGCTCCACTGGGTACCTGCAGGAAACGACCCAGTGAAGCCAGGTGGGCGGCACAGCCAGATGTCCTCGTGCAGGCTGCCCTGTAGGAAGGCTGTGCTGAAGTCAAGTGAGTGTAACTCGTAGTCCCGCTGAGCGGCGACGTGCAGTAGCACCCGAAGAGTGGTCATCTTCGGGGTAGGGGAGAAGGTATGGAAGAAGTCAACTCCCTGTCGCTGACTGAAGCCTCGTGCATCGTAACGCGCCTTGAAGACAGGTGGAGAACCCGGCGGCCGCTTCACCCTGAAGATCCACATGCCACTGACGATGTTCGCCCCAGGCGGGGGAACCTCGTCGACGTAGGTGCCTGTGGACTTCCAAGAAGCCATCTCAGTGTCCATGGCTGCCTGCCACTGAGAGGAGTAGGGACCCTCTATCGCCTCTGCGTAAGAGCGCGGGGTCGGGATGTCTGGTGCATCCGGGTCTCCCTCAGGGGCAAGCAGCATGGACACCAGACGAGGTACAGCAGCGGCAAAGCACTCAAACTCCTCCCGTCTGTCCTCAAGGACGTCCGTGCCAAGAGCACACTCACCCACGACAGACGGAGGACAGACAGACGCAGACTCAGACTCAGTAACAAGACTAGTGGCGTAGTCTAGACGACAGGCGACAGCAAAATCAACAAGCTCAGCGACGTGAGCAGACGCAGCAGTGGAATCAAACGAAGGGTCAGTGACAACAGTGGCCAGAAAAAGCGTGACAGTAGGACTAGCAGCACAAAGGGAGTCAGACTCCGGGTCGGACCGTCAGAAAGAGAGGACGCAGGAGGAGACGGCAGAGGGACACGCTGTGGAGCAGTGGAAGGACGCAGCGTCATAGAGTGAGTGCCGGGGACAGGAGGAGGACGCTGACGCGGAACACGACGACCAGTGCGAACAGCGCGGACAGGAGAATCAGGACGAGACTCAGGTGACGCAGGACGAGACTCAGGCGACGCAGAACGAGACTCAGGTTCACGACGCTCCGTAAGACCTCTAGTCGGTCCAGAGTAAGGAGAGGGACCAGGCAGTGGAGAGGCTGGCTGTAACTGCGACTGTGACTGGACAGGCGGTGGACTCAGTAAAGGAGGAGTAGTACCAGTAGAAGGCGGGAGACCAAGAACCTGCTGAAGGAGCGGAACGTAGTACGCCCGCGGCTGCGCAGCGCCTCCAGAAACAGCAGAGACAACACCAGTACCCTCAGCTCCAGGGTCTCCAGCTACAACTCCCGCAGCACCACCAGCTCCAGTACCTCCAACAGCTCCAGCTCCAGCAGCACCCCCAGAAGCAACAGCTCCAGCAGCACCTACAGCTCCAGCTCCTACAGCACCTACAGCTCCAGCTCCTGCAGCACCACCAGCCCCAGCAGCTCCAGTTCCTCCAGTATGAGCACTTCCGGGACCAGCTGCTCTAGCACGTCCAGCAGCCCCAACACCAGCAGGACCTCCAACAGCGCCAGTACCTCCAGCACCAGCACCTCCATGACCAGCGGCTCCAGCAGCTCCAGCAGCTCCAGCACTAGGAGCACCTCCAGCAGCAGGCTCCGTAGCCCCAGCAGCACGGCTACAGCGCCGATCGTACCACTCATGTAGCCGATGCGGAGAGAGGGGCTCCCACCGTGACGGGACACCCTGAGGACGGGCCAGCGACGGGCGGCGAAGGCAGGGCCGCGACGGGCCGTACTAGAGCAGGGCGCTCGACGGCGCAGGTGAGGCAGGCACGAGGCGCGCTTCGGGCAGGGCAGGAAAAAAAAAGTCGTGGTGGGCCCTGAAAAAACGTTCCCACTAGGGAACCTGCTCAGAATACCATGTAAGAATAGTGAAGGAATGAATGACTGAATAAGCAAGCAGGTGGGTACAAGTAGGAAACCTAAAAGTGTTGTACCCTATATGAACTACCCCACTACAACCTAAACAAACTATAGCATATAAGTTTGACATGTATTTGCGTATGTATGTATGTGTAAATTTATACATTACAATAACAATGCATGTTTGTGATTTTTAACAAAAAGACTCAGGCCTATCATTTCACAAAAGGTTCATTGTCGCACTCAGTGACTCGTGTGCGACCACTTCGAACTGGATTTGATAGGGTTGACCTTTTTTTTAGACTTCACAGATTGTGTTGTTTCATGTGACAGTTGATTATTCAATATCTTTGCTATTGACCTCCCCTCCATGCTAGGCAGTGGATGGCGGTAGCTTAGTTTTTGGGTCGTTAACTGTTACGCATTTTATTATGTTCATGCATGTGCATCATGATTCATGGCATTATATTAAATATTATGCATCCTATAGCATTATTTATGCATCAAGCATCTGTCAAAATGTTACATTTCTCTAGTCTGCAGTGGGGTAATCTATAGTGAGTACAGCACTGTTAGGATTTGCTATATGTATCCCAATGTTTGCTAGTGAAACCCCCTTCTCTGTTTCATTTCCTTCCTTCACTATCTTGACATGCTATCAGAGCAGGTCGACCCTCTTTGGTCGATCCTGTGGATGGGCCCACCCGATGCTTCCGTTGCTGTACTGCTTGTCGCGCGCTCCGGGCGCGCGACGATTTTTGCCTGCCGCGCGCTCGGGGCGCGGCGGTTTTCTGCCCGTCGCGCCGCCCTGCTGGTCGCGTACTGCTCTGCCCTGCCCGTCGCGCTGCCCTGCTAGCCGCGCGACGCCCTGCCCTGCCCGTCGCGTCGCCCCAGGGGAGCCGCACGCGCCCCCCGTCGACCCTCGCGTCGCCCCCGCTAGACCCGCGCGACGCCCTGCGGGACCCGTGCGCTGCCCCGCTGGACCCGCGCGCTGCACCGTAGACTCGCGCGCTGCCCCGTCGATCAGCGTGCCGTCCCGTGGGAGCCGCGTACGCCCCCCATCGACCAGCGCGTCGCCCCAGGGGACCCGCGCGCCCTGCCCCTTGGACCCGCGCGCGCTGCCCTGTGGAGCAGCGCGCCGCCCCTTGCCCTCGTGCTGCTGCAGGGCGGCTTCATCCCCCCCCTCCTTCCGCGTCGTCTCTCTGCTGCGTGTGCAGCTGTGGGGGAGGGTATGGGGGTGGCGGGTGTGCGTCGTCCCTTGCTCCTCCTCCTCCTCCTCTCTCTCCCACTGCTGCAGCTGCCCCTGAGGGGGGTGGATGTGTGGGAGCCGAGGGAGTCGCGCTAGGGGGTGGGGTGGGAGTGAAGCTAGGGGTGCAGCAGGGGGTGTGAACGGGAGTTTTGGGACAAAGGGGGAGGTTGAAGGGGGGTGGCCGCCGTGAAGCCAGCAGCTCCAGTCGCCCGTGAGACCGTTGCGCCAGTCGCCCGTGAGCCCGTCGCTCCAGTTTCCCGTGAGCCCGTTGCTCCAGTCGCCCGAGAGTCAGTTGCTCCTACCGCTCGTCTAGCGGCGGAGCCAGTTACTCCAGTTGCCCGTGTGCCAGTTGCTCCAGTTGCCAGTGGGCCAGTTGCTCCAGTTGCCCGTGTGCCAGTTGCTCCAGTTGCGTCGTGTGCCAGCAGCTTCAGCTGACGCCCACTACCTCCTCTCCTCTCATAGTCCCTCCTCCTCTACACTTGCCCTCTGTGATAGCTTCTAGCTTTGCTTATATTTGTGAACTATAAACTGCTGCTTGTTGTGCTGATTATACCCCACTTTGACTATGGGGGTGTGTCAGAATGTTACATTTCTCTAGCATGCAGTGGGGTACTTCATAGTGAGTACAGCCCTGTTAGGGTTTGCTATATGTATCCCAATGTTTGCTAGTGAAACCCCCTTCTCTGTTTCATTTCCTTCCTTCACTATTATGACAGCATCTATTTATCATTACCACAACATCATTTAATAGTAAAACATACTAATACAAACAGTATAGCATATTTGCACAAAACCACTGACAAGGAAAGATTACATAGTTTAATACACTGTGAACTGTATTCAAAACAACACAACAGTTTGGGAAGGGTACTGTAGTTTACGAAATTTATTTTCATATTTTATTTTAAAAAAATATGAAAATAAATATGAAAACAAAATTTGGCAAAATCGATCGTACAAGGTTGCTTCGCAACCCAAAAAAAAAAAAAAAAAAAAAAAAAAAACAACAACAACAACATGTAAAAATTAGCATGAAATCTAAGCCACTTTAAGGTGTTTGGTTGAGGTTTGAAAAGGCGTTCGTAAAAATCGATCTTCTGACCAATCCGATCGTTGTTGGGCTTCAATCGACTGCGCCAACAACTGTTTTTGGTTCATTATAATATGTTTTGTTTTTATGTTTTGCGACGCAATCAGCAGTGCCTTAGGGTTTCTGTTTCTTCCTTTCCTCCCTCCCTTCTCGCCAATGAAGCTTGGTTGTAAACTAAAACGGCCGTTAGTCACGCTCCACCAACCTACCCGTGGTGAGAAGTACCCTGCTTTAACTATACTAAGTTAGATGATTTAGGCTATACAAAAAACTCAGTGTGTGGTGGATAAAAATGGAGTAGATGAGTAGATGACGCATACGTAGATTTAGCACCCACTTAGAACTCAGTCACCCACCCAGACTGAGCACATATCTGTTAGAATCAGTGACGAGAATCATTGACTAGGAAGCAAGGAAGGGTACAAGTAGACTGTCGAGAGAAATTGTGTACCCCCTAAGGCTAAACCCACTACAGCTTAGAGAAATGTACACACATATGTTTGACACACCCCCATAGGCGAAGTGGGGGATAGCAAGAGCAAGCAATGGTCACAAGACCAGTCAAGAGAAGAAGCAAAGCAAAGCAAGCTCAGGGTGGATCACAAAGTCACCACACAGTCCGAGCACAAGCAAAGGGCCACAAGGCCAGTTCACATGCAGAGTTATATAAAGAGAACAAACAATACAGTGATCATACCCTAGCAAGTGCAAGCATGCAGGTATATATATAGATCACAGTACAGGCAGAGTTAGGCAGTAAGTAAGTGAGGAAAAGTAGGCACAAGGCCTAACACAGTAACAACGCGCTGATGATCACCAGGCGGAAGTGCCTTGGTGAAGACATCAGCAGTGTTGGCCCGAATGGCCACGTACGCAAGACGAAGCTGACCACGCTGGTGCAACTCTCGAGCAAGGAAGTATTGCAGAGCGATGTGCTTTGTTCTGTGCTCTAGTCTGTGCTCCTGACACAAGGCTATCATGGCCTTGTTATCTACGTACAGGACTGGAGACGAACGAGGCTGCTCTCCCAAGTCGGTCAGCAAGTAGGTGAGCCAGCGTAGCTCCTGAGCAGCCATGGCTCCGGCGTAGATCTCAGCCTCACAACTGGAGCTGAGAACTGAAGAAGAGCAGGTAGACCGCCAAGAAACCGAGCCGGACCCAAGGCTGAAGGTGTAACCCTGTGACGACCTCTGCGTAGCTGAGTCGTCAACCCAGGAGGCGTCTGCGTGACCAATGAGGACAACTGGACCCCGTCCTCCAAGCACAAGCCCCATGCTCGACGTACAAAACAGGTAACGCAGTACCCTCTTCGCAGCATCCCAGTGCACCTTTCGGTGCCTACCGGGAGCTACGTAGCGAGCCAGAAGGCTGAGAGGGTACGCGAGGTCAGGTCGTGTGCAAGTCATCAGGTACATGAGGCAACCCACAAGCTCTGGGTACGGACCACTCGGCTCTACGGACTCGTCCGAAGGTGGAGCTGAGAGCGAGTGGCTGGTAGACAGAGGAGTGAGCTGTGGCGAGGAGTACTGGAAGCCGAAGCGCTGAAGGACCTGGTGCACCATGTGTGACTGAGTCAGTGTGATGGTGCGCCGTTCTCTGTCCCAGGTGATCTGCAGGCCAAGATAGCTGCGGAGTTCACCCAGGTCAGCGCAGGTATGTCTCTTCTGCAGTTCGGACTTCACAAGGGTCAGTGCCTCAGTGTCAGCCGTGGCAAAGACGAGGTCGTCGACGTACACTAGGATGTAGAACGGCAGCAGCGAGGTGTCGGTGCGTAGAAACAGCGACGGGTCTGCTGTATAAGGAGCAAACCCAAGAGCGGCAAGTGTAGTCCTGAGTGTGTCGTGCCACTCGCGAGGCGCCTGGCGGAGACCGTAGACTGGCCGGCGGAGGCTCCACTGAGTACCTGCAGGAAACGTCCCAGTGAAACCAGGTGGTCGGCGCAGCCAGATCTCCTCGTGCAGGCTGCCCTGCAGGAAGGCTGTACTGAAGTCCAGGGAGTGTAACTCGTAGTCACGCTGAGCAGCTACGTGTAGCAACACCCGAAGAGTAGTCATCTTCGGGGTGGGGGAGAAGGTCTGGAAGTAGTCAACTCCCTGTCGCTGGCTGAAGCCTCGAGCAACGTAACGAGCCTTGAAGGCAGGTGGAGATCCTGGCGGCCACTTCACCCTGAAAATCCACATGCCGTCGACTATGTTTGCCCCAGGTGGGGGAACCTCGTTGACGTAGGTGCCTGTGGACTTCCTGGATGCCATCTCGGCATCCATAGCTACCTGCCACTGAGAGGAGTAAGGACCAGTAATCGCCTCTGCGTAAGAGCGCGGGGTCGGGATGTCTGGAGCATCCGGGTCTCCCTCAGGGGCAAGCACCAAGGAAGCGAAACGAGGTACAGCAGCTGCAAGACACTCAAAGTCCTCCTGCCTGTCCTCAAGGACGTCCGTGCCAAGAGCACACTCACCCCCGACGGACGGAGGACTGGCAGGTACGGACTCAGCAACTAGAGCAGAGGCGTAGTCGAGACGGCAGGCAGCAGCAAAGTCAAGCAGCTCAGCAACGAGAGCAGACGCAGCAGCAGACTCAAAGGACGGGTCAGTGACAGCAGTGGCAAGGAAACGAGCGACAGTGGGACTGGCAGCACGCGCTCGGTCAGACTCAGGGACAGGGACCTCAGGAAGAGAGGACTCAGGAGGAGCAGGCAGAGGAACACGTAGAGGAACAGAGGAAGGACGGAGTGCCATAGTGTGCGTGCCTGGGACAGGAGGAGGACGCGAACGAGGAGTGCGACGAGCAGTGCGAACAGGCGAGACAGGTCCAGACGCAGGCTCACGACGCTTTGTAAGACCTCCGAACTGCTCAGTGTAAGGAGAGGGAACAGGCAGTGGGGAGGCTGGCTGGAGCGGCGTCTGCGACTGGTCAGGCGGTGGACACAGGAAGAGAGGAGGAAGACCAGTAGAAGACGGGACACCAAGAACCTGCTGAAGCAGAGGAACGAAGTACGAACCAACAGCTCCAGTAGTAACAGCAGCACCTCCAGCTCCAGCGTCTCCAGGCTCGCCAGCTCCGGGAGCTCCACTCCGACGGTGTGCGCGCTAAACAAGCCACTCACGCAGCTGCTTCGAGGAAAGTCGCGGTGAAGCACCAGCAGGACCTCCAGACGAAGCAGCACCCCGAGGCTCAGCACCCCCAGACTCCACACCCTCCGACTTAGAACCCCTAGGCTCCGCACCCTCCGACTCAGCACCCCCAGGCTCAACACCCTCAGGCTCAGCACCCCCAAACCCAGCACCCTCAGACTCTGCACCCCCCGGCTCCGCACCCCCAGATGCAGCACCCCCAGACGAAGCACCTGGAGCAGCACTTGAGACGACAGCTACCTGAACAGGCGCAGGACCAGGGAGAGGGTCGACCTGAGACACTCCCGAGGGAGCAAGACCCTGGGGCTGGAGGGGGTCTACCGGAGGTGGACCGGGAGCAAGGAAGAGCGGCGGGGGCAGTGGAGAGGCAGAGCGGTAGGGGAAGAGACGGTAGAAGGGAACCGACTCGTCGGATGTGACGTCCTGAGACGGGAGGACACGGCGCGAGGTGGGGTGGTAAAACTGCCGGCCAGGCGCGCAAGGGACAAAGCCAAGGAAGACGCAGGGAATGGCGCGGGCGGAGAGCTTGTCCACAGACGTATCGCGAACAAAGGCACGAGAACCCCAGACCCGAAACACCGACGCATCGCCTACCTTCCCCGTCCAACGAAGTGTGGGCGAGGTCTCCGGCAAGGAGACACGGGGCCAGAAGGTTGAGCTGGTGCGCAGCGTTCGGGACCGCAAACGGCCACAGAAAATGGGGAGCAGCCGCATGGATCATGGAGGTACGAGCGACCTCCATGACTAAGCCAATGCGGCGCTCAGCAATCCCAGTTTGCTGAGGGGAGACCGGAAGCGTGAACGACTGGGTGATGCCCTCCCCACGACAAAAGTCCCGCAAGAGGTCGGAGGAGAACTCACCACCTCTGTCAGAGTGCAGACGCAGGACAGGAAGGTCCTGGCCGAACCGCTCGCTCGGCTGGAGACGGACTGTGCGGATCCAAGGGATCAAGACAGCAGAGACCTCACCCTTGCTGTGCAAGGGGAAGACTGTGGTGTACCGCGTGTAGTCGTCAACTACCTGCAGAAAGTAGCGCTCACGGCCCTGTCCACTGACGCGGGCTGGGCCCCACACGTCCATGTGGAGGGTATTCGTCGGGAGGAACGAGGAGGAGTGAGGAGCGGCGCGCTGCCGCCCCTCGACGCAAGGAAGATAGGGCGGTGCAGGCGAGGGCGGCAGGGGAGGCACAGACCTGGGGAGACCAGAGACAAGGAGACGGGAGTGCATGCCACGAAGGCGTGGCAGGGAGGGGTGACCCAGGTGGTGGTGCCAAAGGAGAGTCTGGTGCGACAG
Organism: Closterium sp. Naga37s-1; assembly: GCA_947471745.1. Lineage (NCBI taxonomy): Eukaryota > Viridiplantae > Streptophyta > Zygnematophyceae > Desmidiales > Closteriaceae > Closterium > Closterium sp. Naga37s-1. The sequence goes on from CANJKZ010000326.1 coordinate 167,531, forward strand.
GAGGCGACATGAGCAAGAGGCGGCTACCTGACCTGACGCGGACACCTGAGCGGACGCAGCGACCTGGGGAGGCTCGGTAGCCAGTGTGTATAGACTCGACCCTGGCCAACGAGTGAACGTAGCCAGGTGACGCCCCGTCCGTGTGCACGTGCAGATCGACACACGCTAACCCCCAGGAGTGGTGGTAGTGACCATCGCATCCTGGAGGGCAGCGGTACTCACCAAGTTCGTAGAGAACGAGAGGAGGTGAAGACCTGACAGTGAGCCGGACGGAACCGCCGGACACGGGAGGACAGTGGAGGAACTGGCAACGACCGGGCCCCCAGAGGGGTCAGCCAGTCTGACTGGAACAGGTGCAGGAAGAGGAGTGAGAGTGGTGCTGTCACGAAAGAAACAGCGCGAGGCGCCGGAGTCCAACGTGAAGGTGTGCAGGGCCTCAGCAGGCGCAGTACCAGGGGGAGTACCAGATGCACTAGCACCTAGAGCAGCAGCGGCTATACCTGGCTCAGGCGGCACACACCAGTAACAGTCACCCTCAGCACTAAAAGACAAAGCATACATGGCAAAGATAATAACATCAAAGTCTAGGTCAAAGATAGCAACTTCCGACCTAAGCAACTCCGCCCAGCGAGGGCGCTCGACGTCATCACCAAACTCAGTACGCCAGGCGTCGTCAAGGCGGGCAAAGCAGCTGCGCTCAGTGTGAAACCTCCCGCATGTCCGGCCCGCACGGGCACCCGTGCGAACGACATACGGGCAGGTCTCACTACCCTCACCCGCCCCACGCTGAACCAACCACTCACGGAGCTGCAGGGGCGTCTGAGTCTCGCTCCGACGCTGCTGCTGCTGGCCCCGACCACCACCAGGGCCTCCACGCTGAGGTCCAGACCGACCACCACTGGTCCCACCACCTCTACTGCCGCCACTCCCTCCGCTGCCTCCACCGCCGCCACCAGAGCCTCCACCTCCGCCACCGGTCCCACCGCCGCCACCACCTCCACCGCCTCCGCCTCCTGTACCGCTGCCCCCACTACCACTCCCACTGCCACCTCCACCACCAACGCTGCCTCCTCCACTACCCCGGCCACCCTTGCCCTTGCTGTTGCGGCGCTTTGCACTAGTCGAAGCAGCACCAACGTCCTCAGGAACAGAGACGTCTGCAGCAGCAGCAGAGGCGAAGGAGGAGGAAAGGGGGGAGGGGGAGCACCCCTCAAAGAAGGGTGAGCGCGGAGTGCCACGAGCAGCACCTACAGCAACTGCACTAGTCTCAGCTGCGAGGAGATGCTTTTCGAGGAGGTCAATAGTGAGGGAAGTGGGGTCGAGGGTGAGAAAGTGGTCCTTGACAGAGCGAAGGGAGTCAGGGAGGCGAGTGACTATGAAGTAGAGGGTGATGAACATGGGGGGCTGGTTCGTGGAAAGGAACTTAGCAGGGACGGTAGCGCGGTAGCGAGCATCGCTAGTGCGCAGGTGGGTAACCAGGTCAGCTACTGTGGCAAAAGCCGACAGCTCAGGGAACAGGTAGGGCAGTAGCAGCCTGCCAATAGCAGTAGTGGCAGGGGAGGAGTAGCGAGCAACGACAGCGTCGTACAAGGCCTGTGCTGTCCTGTGCTCGCCAAAGTGAGCACATTTGGTTGCGGGCAGGTGGTTGCGAATGGCCAAGCGGGCAGTAGCGTCACGAGACAGCCACTGGGAACGAGTCGAAACGTCAGCTGTGGCAGGAGGGACTGGAGCGGCACCGGACACGTGGTCAAACAGTGAGACACTGTCCTTAAGATCGCTCAGTAGGTACAGTTGCAGATCGTCGGGGGGGGCCGGGGGGGGCTAGGGGGGCCGAGGGGCCTATGGGGCCGAGGGGCCAAACCAAGGGGCCGGGGGGGCCGGGCGCCGGGCTCTGAGGTGGGGCCGAGGGGCCTAGGGGCCGCGGGGCCAAACAAGGGGCCGGGGGGGGCCTAGGGGGGGCCGAGGGGCCTAGGGGGCCGAGGGGCCAAACAAGGGGCCGGGGGGCCGGGCGCCGGGCTTTGAGGTGGGGCCGAGGGGCCTAGGGGCCGTGGGGCCAAACAAGGGGCCGGGGGAGCCTAGGGGGGGCCGAGGGGCCTAGGGGGCCGAGGGGCCAAACAAGGGGCCGGGGGGCCAGGCGAAGGGCTCTGAGTGGGACCGAGGGGCCTAGGGGCCGCGGGGCCAAACAAGGGGCCGGGGGGCCTAGGGGGGCCGAGGGGCCTAGGGGGCCGAGGGGGCCTAGGGGGGCCAAGGGGCCTAGGGGGCCGAGGGGCCAAACAAGGGGCCGGGGGGCCGGGCTCCGGGCTTTGAGGTGGGGCCGAGGGGCCTAGGGGCCGCGGGGCCAAACAAGGGACCGGGGGGGCTAGGGGGGGGGGCGAGGGGCCAATCACACGGGGTCGAGGGGCGGGGCCGAGGGGCCTAGGGGGCCGAGGGGCCAAACAAGGGGCCGGGGGGGGGGGGGGGGGGGCGGGCG